>JAGDQP010012606.1:0-48543 GCA_022664845.1 Lepisma saccharinum
TTAGCGACCAAGGGCATTTGGAGCTTGTTTAAGGTCAGGTACGGTGTTTTTTTTTTATTGCACACACGGTTAAATCGTGCTTTTTTCCACAAGTAGGCAAGTCTGACAATTTCTGTCAATGAGACATTCGTGAAAAATACAAGTTCAGTATATTATCAGTGTTTATATACACAAACGGCTTGCGTTCTCTAGAACACGAATGCCTGTTTTTCAGAACGCGACAGCAGGAAATGGCGCTGCAGTTTCATAAAATCGCCTATTTGCTTCCAATGTTTTACAGAACGCGCTGTTTGTGCTGGCTTCTTGATATTTGAAAAAAAACTCCGTTTATGAAAGAGGTCTAAACTAGAGATGGCCAAATGGATCCGGATATCCGGATTCAGATCCGAGTTTCGGTTATCCGGATCCGGATATAGTGCTTTTGAAACCAGTCATACAATATTTGGGTGACAAGAGGAAAACAAATAATCGACAGCACCTTCTTGTCACCCCACCCTTCCCATCATCAATCAACTGTTCCTACCCTTTGCCCTGTGACGTGGTTATCAGTCACTACGCAATAAACATTGCTTTGTTAAAAGGAAAGAACGTGCAGGTATAAAAAAAAGACGAAAGTCCTTTCCTAGATTAATTTGCTTTGAGAAATAAAGCATGTATTTTAGAAAAATTAAAGGACGTTAAAAATGTTCCTATCAATTAACTTTGGAAAAGGAAACAATAACAATCAAATACACAACTATCTCTACAAAATATATTTTTCGAATTTCAAATACACTGAATTAAATTGGCTTTATTTATGACCTTTTGTCATTTTCGGCTCTGGCAGGTAGGTAGCGGATGGGGAAAATATTGGCCAAGGCCTTTCATAATTTATGTTCGCGGCGTCGCAGTTTCAGATACATCATAATAACGAAGTCCGAATACTGGGTCTTTGAATCTGCGACTGAAATCGCATGAATCTATTGGACCGGATATTCGAAACACCGAAGATCCAGTTTTCGGATATCCGGATTTGGCCTTCGGATATCCGGATCCGAGATTTGAATAACCGTATCCTCTAAAATCTGAGATCCGGATATTCGGATTCTTTTGGATCCGGATCTGGCTATCCGTAGCCTAAGCAGTGACGACGAAATCGAAGTGATCAAATATAGTGCGAGGTAGTTTCCACACCGTGAAACGTATCTTCACAAATCTTCGCAAAATGTCCTCCTTTCACCGAGTCGTTCACTATATCCGATACCAAAATTAGCATCTGTATATACAGAGGTTGCACTGAATAATGTAAATCCACGCTATAAACACATCTGTAAAAATAATATCTGATCCCAAAATTTGCTTTATATATACATCACGTGAACAAGTCTAAAAATATTTAACGTTTATATACAGAGATTGGCCATTCATCATTAAAATTTGCGTTTCCTCTCGCGTTAGTCAGGGAAATACTATGTTGTCGTGTTATATCCCAAAATATTTGACCTTGTATACACACAAGGTCAAAATAATTCACATTATCAAAATAATTCATATTCTACCAATCTTCACCAAACTTTGTAAAACTGCATTAGATAAAAGAAAGACAATACACTCGGTTCCTAAAAGTGTGGCGTATGTATGCAAATCGACACCATTAGTCCAGTCCCCACAAAAAATTGCCATGTTTTCCTTTTTAGCTACAGCAACACCCTCAGAATATGTTGGAAGTTTTGACGTAATAAGGCTATTGGATGAGCGATGGTGGATGAAGTCCTAAAACCAAAACAAGAAAAACATTCCTTTGAAGAAATGTGTGGAGGCGTAGTTTTGGAGTTTAAGTTACCCAAATGTGTCGAAGTATCTTCGCTTATGACGTATAGTTCTATAAATAATGACGTAAGACGTGTCATCATAGAAAATCACAGGTTATTTGAAAAATTGTTGTTGATTATCAGTTATCACCATCGTGGATTTGAACATTCATTTTCATTTTATCTCAATACCTCTTTGAACCCTTAAATTTCAGAAAAATAAGAGTATTTTTTCTTTTTAATTATGGTGTTGCAGGTTACTTCCATATTGGATTTTGAAATTCATTTTTCTTTTATGTTTCAGAATGAAGATTGGCCAATGAAATAGACAGGAAATAGACAACAAAATTCCTAAAATAAAGTTCTCATAAATTGATGATGGGTACACCTACATTCGCCACCAATAGGCGGTGCATGACTGTAGGACTATGATTTTCCTCCATTTTATCCATACAGCCATGAAAGAGAGAGAGGAGAGCGTTGTGCGTAAATGAAGCATTTTATTATCCACTTGTTTATAACATCCGTTGCAGCTCGTTCCAATGTAGATGATTATAAATTGCATCTTTTCCTTAACGTAACATTAAGCATGTCGAGGAAAATGCACATGATTCTATTAGTTAGTCAATTAGCCATGCTTAATGTGACACGTAATACAACACGTGCTCATATAAAGATCTATTATTGAAGATCCTACGTAAGATGACATGCTTGTGCGTGATACGACAAAAAGGACAAGAAAGTTTTCGAACAGTAATTTCTTAGATTTAGGATTTCCTTCCTATTTCAACAACGACAACAGTATAAAATTTTCCCTTATTTCTGTAATGCCCGATAAGGTGTGGGGAGAAAAACGTCCACACTTATCGCACTTAGTATCACGTGTCATACGAATAAAACACCCAACCAACGATGGTTATTAAAACGTGCGCAGTCAAAGATGCGAGCGGTACCCAGTTTGTGTTGGTTAGCGCTACGTGATATACAGAAAAATAAAATGGATATTAATGTGGAATAGTTGAACAATAAAATTCGGAGATAGCATACTTTTGAGAATGCTTATAGAGCATTCTTTTGACAGTAAGATATATATTGTGAAACATTTTGTTAAGGAAGAATATGGCCGAAGTTGGGCTTACAAGACTCTAACGAAGATAGTAACTGAGTAGAGAGTGAAGAGTACGCCAGAATCCGGTCGCCCGAGGAAGAAATTGGACAGAAATTACAAGCGTGTTTTGCAAAAGACCTTGCACACGAAAGTTGGCGTCAACTACAGACAACTGGGGAAGAAATTCGGGCACTGTCACGAAACGAGGAAGAAGATAGTGCAAGATATGGTACATATAGAAAGAAAACAGCAAACTGCTCTTGAAGGCAAACCTGATCAAAAGAAGAAGAAACGACTGTCCCATTTGTTTAAGGGGACCAAAGATGCTTCATTTGATCTAAACGTTTTAATGGACGTCGAAAGTTATTATCCCTTCCTTTCCGCACATCCAACCAAATATTTTGTTAAGAAGGAAGAAGCAGCATCTCCAGCCAAAAGTTTCCATAAAAATGTCAAATTCGCACAGAAAGTGTCTGTGTGGTTGTCAAAAGGGCATCCAGAGCCATTTTTGCAAGAGTCTTGGAGAGCGATGAAAGCTGAACTGTAACATCAGGGAATGCATCCCTATATTGAACAGCACTATCCTGATAACCGATTACATCTCCTGGTCTCATCTGGAATCGGTCGATTGCACAGCGGCAACTGTTGAGAGAATGCGAGAATTGAGCATCAATTTCGTCGCTAAAGAGGACATCTCTACAAACGCACCACAGTTGCGCCCGATTGCGGCCAATTCTGGTCTTATCACAAACGAAGAATGTATGAATAGGAGGCAAAATCGAAGGATGGACTGAGTAAAAGAATGAATAAAACGTTGTTGTCGGCAATTCCCGAGGATTATTAGCATACTCTAATCTCAGACAGTCACTCTAAAGTACGATTGGCTACCAAGTATGGAACGGAAAGTCTCATAAAATAAAACCAAATTGTTTGCCATTTTTGTAGAATAAAATTAGCTTTGTATTCATTAATTTTTATTTGCATCAGTAATGTTTCTGCCAAGGTTTAAGAGTCTAAAGTTGTGGACGTTTTATTTCCCCATACCTTACTGTGTTTAGAATGGTTCTTTATTCAATAGAACAACAACAATGTATGTCGCTTACACTACCAAAAGCGACTATTCAGCTAATACGAGTTGGGCCCCTCAAGACCTGTAGAACATTCCACACTCATCGCAGTATAAGTTGCCATTTAAAGAGGAAACTAAATTATTCCAAAGGTGATTTTAAGAGAAATATTAATGGAAGGATGTTGCATCTGTACCAGTTTGCTGTACGTACAGTTGAAACATGATGCAGTAAACCGAATATGCCAAAACGTAGTTAGATCCATTCATAAGCTTGTGAAAGTAGTCGTTCAGCTGAAAATAGATTATAATTAATTAAATTTAAGGCTTTCTGATTTACTATCAACAAAACACTCCCTAAAACTAAAACGCTAAACACCATCACTATACCACGTGAAACTGGCTACACATCTGAATAGGGGTTCATGACGTGATTGGCCTTCGTGGAAGAAACCTTACCGTATAGAACATTTTCATACTGTATGGTGGTGGTGTTTGTAGTGCTTTAGTTAAGTGAACGTGATTTTAAACGCGCATCTACTGTTTGATCCAATCTCAGGACCGTCTTACATCATAGACCTCATAATAGAGGTCTACACTTACATCACGGTAACTCAACATCACTCAGCACACTTGGATACACAAAGTATCTTGAGTCGACGCTGATCACCGCTTGTCAGAGCACCTGTGATAAAACACTATATGCGTTGTGGGATCGCCTATGACACACTCAAAGAAAGTGTTTCTCAAACGCAATCGATATAAAATTTTATGGATGGTAAACCAATTGCTAAATTTTATTTATAAAAAGAGCCCACAAATGCCTTACTCACCCAAGATTTGGTTATTTAAAAAAACGTATAAGTTCAGATAAAGTACGTACTAATTTTCGAAACTATTGGCTGTATTTTAACACGTGAAGAAATTTATTAATTACACATCCCAATTTCAGCATACTGTGGGGCCCAAATTGAAATCTTTGTAGACTTACACCCTTTGTAATAATTACATCCATATAAATTAACTATACTTAATCATTTATATTTTTATAACATAATCGCCCTACCTATTAGGCTTAATGAACTGCGTCTAAAATTACATTCACCTTGTAATCTCTTGTTGCCCCTAGTGTTATTCCCATTCATCATATTAACAATTTTCGTCAAATGATGTTTCGTTATTTATTTATGATACAATTATATGTATGAGTATTCACGCCTTAAGGTCTAAAGCAAATGGTCATTAGCGGTATTTTTTTCCTACTTCATCAATCAATCTTTTTTTCACTAACGCACACTTCAACTTTCAATTTCAATGTTGGAGTCTTTAGGGCAGTTTGGACATTACCGGTTGTTATATTCTTTTTTTCGTATAACTGAAAAAAGAAAGGTTCTTCACAAAGCGTCGTCCCAACATGAAGCTCATGATGAATCTTCTATTGGTAAGAGGGGAAGATGCTATAAAACTGAACTCTGCCATAAACGAGTAACCAACTTCGTGAGGACTGAGGAGGGAGGAGATTACTCGAAGAACAGTAATCTAGAAAATGGTATATGCAAATGTGAATTACGGAATATACTTGATGAGGTCATATTAACGAATATAAAGCTATGTTAATCATTCCATCCGCTATGTTAATATGTTGAATTCGAGACAGAACTCGGAATGATCATGACATTGAGCATTTGTAAGAGGCAGACATCTTAACGGGGACCTAAGAAAAGTTCTAGTTGAGGTAAAATGGTGTATTTTTTGTTGACACTGAGGCATCACTATATATGCCCAATCATAATGTAACCAGCGTCGGGTGACATATCTATCTGTTAGGTTCGCTGTCACTATCCGTCCGTCATCATGAGTTCCGTTAGTCCCTGAAACCGACTGAGCGCATATTAGACCTCTGTTCTTACTGTCGTCTCCAACAACTGCTCATGATCCGAGCCTCTCGTAATACTTGAACAGCAGTACCGTTGGTTAATCATCCTACATTTTAATCTATTGCTGACTCGCCATGTGAAGTATCAGACGCTCAGCTTGCACTCTATGCTATTTCTCAGTTTCTAAATTGAATATAGGAACAGTCATTGAATATTAGCATGATTTCATTCTTAGTTCGGTTGGACTAACACCAGGTAGCAGGATAGAGTTAAGTGAATGGGATTGGCCATCTATAAATATTTCATCTATGACTAGTAGGTTAATTCGAGGATTAAGTAATCTCGGGATTAAATTGTTTTATGTAAGTGGACCTCAGAGTTATCAAGAAATTATCCATCTTCGTTAAATTGAACCTTGACATTTATTTTTCTTCTACTACGATCGAGCATTTGATCTCGTGTTGACATTTTCAATGAAACAGACATCTAGTAAAAGAGAAACTTCTTCACTATTGTATGCAAGATTTTAACACTCAGTTTTATAGAACGAAAATCCAGAATTAACAATACTTTGGCTTCATAAAAGTTGCACTGTTATAGATAATACGTACAAGCAAGCCAGCTGGGTGCTGTGCTTCACGTTGTGTAGGGGAGGTTTTGGATTGAAATTCTGCAACTGAAGGTTTCTTTTTACCTAAAACGACCTAAAAATGTAGTTTGTTTTGCGTTTCGAAACTCAGACCCTTTGATGACTAAGCGAACACGTTCTTTCTGAGTTGATCTTTAATTAAACTTTCTTTCACTTCACAAATATGTATCATTTGAAGAATCCCTTCTAAAAGTACGAATTGTCCAATCACTTTTTGGTAGGTAGTGTACCAAAAGCTACAATATTACCACAGAGAAATAATTCATGCAAGAAAATAGAAGATGAAACTCAAGCGTGAAAACTGTCAGACTTCATTGTAAACCTGTGTTTAGTCTGCCACATTAAACCCTTGACTCATCATTCGTTAATGGACCAACATGTCTAATTCATTCTATATGCCTTGAGCCATACAACTGTTAAAACAATAATGACCCAGTTGAGCAATCACAATACCACCTACTGGTGTGAAGAGAAGTAAACGCATTAGTCGTTTCATTTTTCATCCTGCTTACTTTTAAAATAGGTAACGATTTCTTATCCCTTTCAGATACTTTTCTGTACTCCGTTTTACTAATATAAAAAATTACTCTTGTTTCGTGTAGTTGAAGAATAAATGAAACAGACCACAGATTATCTTTTTAATAAATTTTAATTATAACATCGCATGAATGATTTTATTTATTCCGTGTAGTTACCATCAAGAAAACACAATTTTCTGCTGTATGTTTTTTGTAGTTCATATACTACCCTTTGTTCTTCTCAGTGAATATATTTGCATCTTTGGACAATGCTCCCCAAAAATGAATATAATTAGATTTGCATCCGAATTTCTATGCAGATTTTTTTTTTTTTTTTTTTTTGTACTAGAAAGTGATTTCAATGAGTGAATTGACACGTAGCAACAAAATGTAGCTTTGGCTACAAAATTATACTGTGATGTATTCCTCTTTAAAGTAAGTATTTTAATACCAAGAGTTCGACCCCAGGCGAAGATGCGAGTGGTTCAAAGCAACTTAAAACAGTAAACCACACTCGTAAGATTTTAACATGTTCCTCACTCGCTGAAAGGCAATGGTAAACCAGCATCAGTTCCACTTTGGCGGGGGACAATCAGATCTCAATGCTTCGAGCAGAAAAATCATCATCATCATGATTTAAAGGCACGTTAAGACTGTTTATAATGGACTTAATCGTCTTCGCTTTTTCTATATAAATACCAAATTATAAACGCAATGAGCATTGCCTGTTTCAAGTTAAAACATTATTTGTTTAGTATTAACAACAGTAAAGAATGAATAAAAAAACTCGTCCAATAATAATTATAATAATAGATGTAAAAGTAAACATTCTTTTTCAAACTGAAGATCCTTTTCACTTGAAAACATGTTCCTGTGACAGTCACAACATTGACTAAACGAAACTGCATCTCAACACAAGAGCAAAGTAACGCCACAGAAATCTAAACTTAGTTTTCTGTGGTAAATACTCTTGTACCTAAAGCTGATCTCTGTTGACAGATGACATAGTTTTCTACTAATTTAGATTATAAAGTTAAAAGCAATTTTTCTCTACATTTCGTGAATAAAAATAATGTACAGAAGGCTGTATGTATACAATATTAAATCGTATGCGACAGGATTTGATGAAATAACTAAAATGCTGAAACTCTTATTACTGTTCATATTGTCACCATTGCAACACGTGATATAATTTGATTTTCACCGTGCGATTTGGCAACATGGCAAACAGAAAACTGGATAAGAAGACAGCCGTTTAACCTCACATTAACCGTGCTTATTTGAGGTTAGCCATGAGCTCTGATCGTATCGAATCAGAATTTCCTAAAATGGACAAAACTCATTGCCTTTTGTGTTAATTAAGCCTTTGGTTGATCTTCAAAATGTTTTTCTGACCCCGTTTTACATAAAACTAAATTGAGAATCTTCGTTAAAGCAATAACAAGGAAGTCGAGTGATTCAAATACCTAGGGGGAAAAAACCTTAAATATTGATACTTCTAAGATAAAGAAAGGAATTTTTGTTGAACTCAAAATCAGAAAATTACTTCATGATTAAGATTTCTAATTGAATTTTTCTTTCCTGTCACTGGTCAATTGTTCCTTTGAAATTGAAAGACATAAAAATTACCAGCTTTTGGTGTACAATATATTGCAAAATTCAGGAGTTTCTGTTTTGCGAACGCCATGTAAAATACATTTCCTCTTTTCACATTTACACTTTTCCCATACAACATAGGTGATGTAAGTGATAAGCCAGGAGAATGATGTTATCAAAATCGCCCAATCATGAAAGAATGATATAAAGAAAAGTCATGATGATATAATATTCTTGACTTATGCAGAAGGAAGACAGTACAGACCATAAGCGTAAGTAAAAAATAGACAGGAAGCATCCATTTTGTCTTCGTTAGCTACTCTTGTAAGTTAAATTATAACGTGACAATTTCAAGTTGTGTATTTTTTTCTCCCAAGGTTTTGATAATTGTAATTTTTAGCCTGAATGTCTTTTTTATAATTTAAATTTTAGACTTTGTAAATATTAGACCCCGGCCTAACTTCAGCTAGGTAGACGTATATTATGTCTACCACAAATGTTGACTTACCTTTTCTTCAGTATCTACTGATAAATACTGATACTTTCAGCACTTTCATTATACTTGCAGTAATATTCTAATATATAATTATATTTTCTTCCTCACAACAAGAAACGAAGTTGCTCAGGTCCAGGAAAATCGATTCTTTTATCTCGTTAAACTACCACGATGCAGCTTTAGTTATGCGTAATCCACTCTGCTTTACACCGCAAAAGAAGGCCAATTTGTCTTTCTAAAACATTTAAATTATTTAGAACACAACAGAAGAACCTAATTACAATGTTCCATATTATAGATTATTGTCACCGCTAGGAGTACAATCAACATACAGTGGTTTTTTTTTTACAATGTTATGAATTTGTTTAAGATTCATTTTATGAAAATCAATTTCCTCAACTCTTTTACTTATGTCATTATAGGTTGCGCTCATTCTCCAAGTTGGTGACTTTTGCATAATATTTGTTCGCGGTTTTTTATAATAAAAGGATCCTGAGTTTTTTGTTCTGGGTTTGGTTGATGGGACATGTATCTGAAAGTTTGAGAGCAGATTTATACAATCTATTCTATTTGTAAACACTTTGTATAGAAAAATCATTTCATGAAGAGTACGTCTGTTCTCAAGACTCATCATGTTAAAGTTTGTATTTAATAATTTTTGCTATCAGTTCTCGGATAAACGCCTGTTTCTTTGTATACCAGGAATCTTAGAAATTTTGCTTGGATTTTTTTCAGTTTGTCTGAGATATGTGCAGCACTTGGATTCCAGATAATGGTAGCGTATTCAATTTTTGATTTTACATATGTTTGAAATAGACGTATGAGAGTTTCTGTCTTCCTGAAATCCTTTCCCATTTTATTATTAATCCCAGAATTCTATACGCTTCGTTAACAACTTTGTTTACATGAACGTCAAAAGCAATTTGGAATCAAATATTATACCTAGATCCTTTATTGTTTTGGGGTATGGTAGAGGCGTGTTATTAATTTTATATTAGAAATGCACGGCTGTCTGACGTCTCGTAAATGACATTACATTACATTTGTGAACATTAATTTCAAGTGAGTTATTGCTACACCATTTAACTATTTCGTTTATGTCAAGCTGTAGATTTTCACAATCGTTCATTGAATTGATAGTAGAGTAAATTTTTAAGTCGTCAGCAAATAAAAGTTTGTTAGGTGTTTTGATACATCCAGGGAGATCATTAATGAACAATAAAAATGATAGGGGTCCTAGGTTCGACCCTTGAGGCACTCCGGAAGATACAGGATATTCTTTGGATATTCCACCTTTGTAAACAACATATTGTTTACGATCACTAAAATAAGACTCAAATAACTTAACCAGACCTGGGGAAAAATAAAATTGCCTAAGTTTTTCCGTAAGAATGCAGTGATTTACTGTGTCAAATGCCTTAGCAAAGTCGGTGTATATTACATCCACTTGCTGGCCCTGGTCTAAGGTTGAAGTTATGTAGTCAGTAATGAGGCAAAGATTCGTTACAGTTGACCTGCAATTTACAGTTGAATTTACTCATTCAAAGTTTATGAACTAACAGGCTACAATAATTTGGAGATACTGTGTTTGTAAGGTAAACCGCAGCGTTGAAATTAGTTAAGAGAGTTGTTGGCACGCACATATGTTCAATGAATCAGTGCCATTTGTCGATAATTTGAATTAAGAACGAAGTATATCTTTATTTACAAAATCAAAGTCAAGCGTAAAGTTTATAACCAATGTGTCTTACCTGTAATGATGTACGGCTGTGAAACTTGAACATTGAATGCGCACACGACTCAAAGACTAAGAGCTACACAAAGAACAATGGAGAGGTGCATGCTTGGAATAACTAGGAGGGACAGGAAGACAAATGAATGGATTCGCACACAAAGTTAGAAGATACAAGACTGAAAAGAAGATGAAGTGGAGATGGGTGGTCACACAGCTAGGCGAATAGGTGAAAAATGGACTACGAATGTACTACATTGGATTCCTAGAGAAATGAAATGACGTCCAAATGCAAGATGGGTAGATGAAAAGAAGCGTTTTTCAGGAGGTACATGGATGAGAATGCAGACCGAGATGTGTGGAAAGAAAATGGAGAGACCTTCATTCAGCAATTGATAGAAATCGGCTGAATATTATGATTTTATATATACACTGGATATCTTCCTCCCGAAACTGACCAATGACGACTCGTATATTCTATAGTACAAAAGACTAGAAACAACCTTGTAAGTTATAAACGTGTGAAGGGAGTGAGACAAAATATTGTATAGAAGTAACGTGGATACTGCGCTACCAGATGCGGGAGATAAGAATCATGACAGCCTTCTTGAAAGCCGCCATCTTGGAAGTTGCTCGAGAATTTGTAACAGGAAGTGGGTCATGTTACATATCGTTTTAGGCTAGCTTGTTTCAAGAAATCCAAATCTGAAGTTAGTTTTTATCTGTCTATATTCCTTTAGGAGACAGGGACCATCAATGTTGGGATTTTACGTTCTACAACATGGGCATTTCGGCAGACACAAAAACCCAGAAATCTTCTCGAACTCTTACGAAACTTACTAGGTTTAACAGCGGTGCATATATGCTTGAATCTGTTGCTGGAGATGGTGTATCTAGGTGATTTTTACGGTGCAGTGCTTTGAAGAGAGCTCGAAAAATAGAAATCAAGTGAAGGATTGGGATACTTGGCGGACCTTTGCAGACTGTTCCTACGTCCTGGAATTGTATCTATCTACTTTTGCACCTCATCAGCGTAGTGAGAATTGCGCCATCTTGCTGGTAAAATCAGCAAAATTACCATAAGAACTCATAGTCAGCAGTGTTCTTCCCGACTCTGTACCCTCAAGAGTGGTCGATCACTCGATACATTGAGAGATTCCTCGTTGACCCGATCTGATGCGCCCTAATTTCTATTTTTGACTCTCATGACTTTGACTTTGCTCCCTCATGACTCTATCAACAAGCACAGAGAAGTGCTAATTGACATTTAACAATACTCTAACTTTAATAGTAACAGTAACTTTTTAGATAAATTCATATCATTACAATATACAAAATTTTATTTTTTTCTATTCCAAGTCTGTTTTAAGAGTTATTACGTTCATTTTATTTCCATGTATGTGGTTTTCATTGCATGATTGGTTTCACTCGTAGTCGTATTACCAAGAAGTCCTGAATTCGATTCCTGTTTGGAACACAATTCGTTCGGCATCCATGGAAAATTCTAGACCATGTCCTTGAACCTTCACCTTTCGATGGAGGGTAGTAGTAGCAAATACCCATCTGTTCACGTAGCTCAGAAAGCTTCCTATCAGAGACTTGCCTCTGGGAGAAACGCTAATCATATTTTCCCACCAAGTACATGTGATGGACGATTCAAAGACCTTAAGATTTTCACACTTTATCATTTTCTGACGTCCTGATCCTCAGATGCTTAAAGGTCTTAAAATAAAATTCAAATTCAAATTAATATTTACTGAAGATGATGTCGGTCGTTGATTTTTATACGATACACCATGTCTTTCAAGTGACCCAGAGATGGAAATTAAAGACGCTCAGTTGGTACAGTGTTAGCTTCGTAATCGGGAGGACACGATTTTGATTCCCAGTGTCGGCAATCCTAACCGACATTTTTCCTGTTTTCCTCGATCACACCAGGCACGTGACGGGACGCTTCCTTGAATACGGCCAGGTCAAATTTACTTCTTTACCCTGTCTCCTCCTCTATCCTGCTCTTGTGACACAGATGCAAGTCATGAAAGTCAAAAGTAGAAATTAGGGCGCATCAGATCAGGTGAACGAGGAATCTCTCAATGTATCGACCACACTTCAGGGCACCGAGGCGGGAGGAACACTGCTGACTGTGAGTTCTTATGGTATTTTTTCTGATTTTACCAGCAAAATGGCGCAATTACCCCTACGCTGATGAGATACAAAAGTAGATAGATATTCAATTCCAGGACGTTGGAGCAGTCTGCAAAGGTCCGCCAAGTACCCCCCAATCCTTCACTTGATTTCTATTTTTCGAGCTATCTGCATCGTGAAAAATCACCTAGATACACCATCTCTAGCAACAGATTCAAGCATACCTGCGCCGCTGTTAAACCCAGTAGGTTTCGTAAGTTCCGTAAGAGTTCGAGAAGATTTTTTGGTTTTTGTCTGCCGAAATGCCCATGTTGTAGAACGCAAAATCCCAACATTGATGGTCCCTGTCTCCTAAAGGAATATAGACAGATAAAAACTAACTTCAGATTTGGATTTCTTGAAACAAGCTAGCCTAAAACGATATGTCACATGACCCACTTTCCATTACAAATTCTCGAGCAACTTCCAAGATGGCGGCTTTCAAGAAGGCTGCCATGATTCTCATTTCCCGCATCTGGTAGCGAAGCATCAACGTTAGTTCTATTCAATATTTTGTCTCACTCTCTTCACGCGTTTACGACTTACAAGGTTGTTTCCAGTCTTTTGTACTATACAGTATTCGAGTAGATATTCGTCAGTTTCGGGAGGAAGATATCAATTCACAGATGAATGACCGTCCATTCCCGTCTCAAGAAAATTTTTCGAAGAAAAGTTTTTGTTCGAGCAAAAAGCATTTCCTTGTTAGCGGAATAATAAGTTTGAATGTGTCTTTTCTTCTGATTAAATTACAGTGCCACATATTATAGGTCGGTACCTGAATTATTAAGTTTTCCAATGAGTCATTGCTTTGAATTCGATATGAGATTTTTTTTTTAATTATTTCAATTTACTCACAAACCGTTTTGGTTGTAGAATACCATATCATCATAGCATATTCAATCTTAAGTGTCACTAATATTTTATGTATAAATATGTATGTTTGTTATCGGTGATTTCACTCCATTGGTTGAATATAAAACCTTTTATTCTTTTACACAGCAATATTGTAGCATTTATTTGTTGTCTGAACTTTAAGTCAAGCTGAAATATGATAAATATAAGATCTTTGATTGATTTTAATTTAAGTCCGTCAGTTCCCATAACACTATATTTAGCCACCGTGTAGTTAGTTTTATTTCTATAACTAATATATATTTTAATGTCAATCTCCATCTTATTATTTTTATACCAGTCTTCAATTCCATCAATCATCATCACCATCATATTCAGCCGTTTTCTATCCACCCTTTTCTTTCCACATATCTCGGTCTGCTGATATCCTCATCCATGTAGCTCCTGAAAAACGCTTGATTTCATCTACCCATCTTACATTCGGACGTCGTCTCGGTCGTATCTTTTCTCTAGGAATCCAATGTAGTACATTAGTCCTCCACCTTCCATCTGTTCGTCTAGCTATGTGACCGGCCCATCTCCACTTCATCTTCTTCGCAGTCTTGATTACATCCTCTACCTTTGTTTGTGCGCGAATCCATTCATTTGTCTTCCTGTCCCTCCTGGTTATTCCTAGCATGCATCTCTCCATTGCTCTTTGTGTGACTCTCAATCTTTCGGTCGTTTGCGTATTCAATGTCCAAGTTTCGCAGCCGTACATCATTACAGGTAAGACACATTGATTATAAACTTTACGCTTCAGACACATTGGAAGTTTGCTTTTGAAAATAAAGTGTAGTCTTCCAAACGAACTCCACGCCATTTTACATCTTCTATTTATTTAATCAGTCAACTTGGCATTCGATGTTTTAAGCTGGCCTAGGTAAACATACTCATCAACTATGCCTATTGTCTCTCCGCTAATCTATATTTCCCTTTTTGCAGCATATTGATTGTATATGACCTTTGTTTTAGTTAAATTCATTTTAAGGCCTATTTTCGAACTCTCATTATTCAGTTCTTCCATTCTGGTTTGTAGTTCTTCTGCACTTGAAGCAAACAGGACTATATAATCAGCGAACCGTAGGTGATGAAGATATTCGCCATTAATTTTAATTCCAACTTCATCCCAGTTTAAATTCTGGAACACTCTCTCCAGGACCGCACAAAACAGCTTTGAAGAAATTGAATCTCCTTGCCTTACCTCTTTTCCAACTTTAAATTTTTCACTCTCTTGATGCAGTCTAATGACAGATGTGGCAGTCGAGTAAATGTTTCGCAGTAACTTGATGTATGCACTTTCGATGACTTGATGTTCAAGTGATTTAAGTACTGCTGACAAGGAGACCGAATCGAAAGCTTTTTCGAAATCTATGAATCCCAAACATAGTGGAAGTTCATATTCATTAGTCCTTTCCATAACTTCATTCAATGTTTGTATGTGGTCCATTGTGCTAAATCCACGACGAAATCCATCTTGTTTCCTTCCCTGGTTAAAATCCAAGTCCCGTTCAATACGATTCAAAATAATTTTGGTGAACATTTTGTATAGAACTGACAGTAAACTAATTGGTCTGCAGTTTTCGACGCGCTCTTTGTCCCCTTTCTTGTACCACAAAATAATAACAGCATTATTCCAACATCTGGGTATTTCACTCTTCTTCAGGCACATTGAGAATAATTTCGCAAGTTCCTCTTTCATGTTTTCATCTCCCCATTTAAACATCTCTTCTGTGAGTCCATCATCTCCTGGCGACTTTCCGTTCTTCATCCCTCGAAGTACTTTATCCACTTCTTCTCATTACATCTGGGACATCTACTTCATTTTCTTCTGAGTCTTCATTTCCTAGCTCTTCTTCGGAGTAGTACAATTCTATGTAGAAATTTTGAAATATGTTTATAATTTCTTCCTTATTTCGTGTTACGGTCCCGTCTGGTCTCTTAACTGCAATTATTTGCTTTTCCCCTATTATGAGCTCCTGTTTTTTTGTTTTTTTCAGGCTCTTGTTCTCCTAGATTGTATTTCTAACAAGATTTTCGTTCTATCTTCGTACATCCTCTCTTATTTTCTTCCATACGGTTTTATTTAGTTCTATGTATTCAATCCTTTTTATGTAATTTTCCTCTTCTTTCATTTCCCTTCTTTTCTTCATCAAGAGTTTAGTTTCTTCTGAAATTTTGCTCTCCTTTTCTTTCTGGTGCCTGCTATTTCCTTGGCTGTCTGTCTTATTATCTCGGTCAGTATTTTATTTCTGCTATTGATGTCTTCTTCATCCTCTAACTCTTCCAAGGCGCTAAATCTGTTGCTTAGTTCTATCTCGAATGTCTCTCTGTTTTTCCCTAGATTTTCCAGATCTAAAAGTGGCGGTTTTCCTCTGATAAGCTTCTTTCTCTCAAGTCTAGTATTTAGTTTCAGCTTACATCTCACCATCCTATGATTACTCGAGAATTTGAAACTGTTCAGAACAGACACGTCTTGCGAGTTGCCCTGTTATTCGATAGAACGTAGTCTATTTCGTTTTTGGTCCCATTTGGGCCTTTCCGTGTGCACTTCCTCTGGAGCGGTTTCTTGAAAAATGTATTGGAAATGAACAGTCTGTTGGTTTCTGAGAATTCCACTAACGTCTCTTCTCTCGTGTTTCTTTTACCAAATCCAAAGTTTCCCACTTTTGTGTCACTGCTCTGCTTGGCTCCTACTTTCGCATTGAAGTCTCCTATTATAATTTTGTAATGCGATTTGCTACTATCCAAAATCTTCTGTATCTCCTCGTATAGATCTTCGACTTCCTCCTCCGGATGTGAGGTTGTTGGAGCATACACTTGTATAATTTCCATACTGTATCTCTTGTTTATCTTTATTACTACTCGTGCGATTCTATCTGAATTTTCTTCAATTTCTGTGATCCGTGACTTCAGGTCTTTATTAATTATAAAGCCAACGCCTGTCGCTTTTCCATTTTCTGTTCCTTTAAAGTGGAACGTGTGCCCCGGCGGTAGTTCCAACTGTTCTTCATCAATATCTTTCGTTATTTTTGGAAAGGTTTTGTATATTATTGACTGATCGTAGTAGTTTTTGGTCATCAGCGTACAATAATGGCGTAGAATAAGATACCTTTGTACGTATATCATTCACAAAATTATTGAACAATGAAGGCCCTAGAGGGTAACCCTGGAGTATACCGTTCCGTTACCAATCATTGATGTTGTTTATATAATTTCATTAATTTTTATTTGAAAAGTTCTATTTTGTAAGTAACTGCTAAAATATTGTATATATTGGTGTAAATTTGTTTTTCTGACAGAAAGAGGGCAAAAACTGGACGAAGAAATATGAAGTACTGTAAGTAAAAAGTTACTTAATATTGAAATTGCGCTTTACATGTCGACGCTTGGGAATTATATTATCGTTTCTCCATAGGAATTTAGTAGAAGATACGTCGGTACAATCCTCAGATGTCGATATGGTGATATAATGAGAGGTTATGTTTCTTTCGAAGAGTCTCCACTTATTGATTTAAGTATCAGGGAATATAGTTTAGAATAATTAAGATAATTATGTTAGTTATGTTTGTGTTTACTCCTATGGTTAGTCCCACGGAGAAAAAATAAAAATGTTCTGCTAAATATTCGATACTTGAGACTTCTTGAAATATGATGAGTTTAATATCAAGTGTACAAACAAATGCAAAATCAAGGGTATGGTACAAAATCCAAATCATGAAGTTTCGTATTTGTGAACTGGTGGATTTTTTATACCACAGCCATGTACATTTGTAGTTAAACATTGTCACATTGCAAGGTGTCATTATCATCGAATATTCACTAATGTTCTGAATGATTCTTTAAGATGTAACATGTTTCAACTTTATACTTAAGTCGATCCGCGAACACTTGTGACGTATCAAGTCTTGAAACACACATAATTCATAGATGACGTGTTCCGAAGATTAATTTTGGCATAATTATACCACACGACGCAGTGCTAATTCAATTATTATTTGCTTCCTTGTGTAAGCACTTATTATGAGAATTCAAGTAGTCCTGTCCTTCATGATCGACCGTCGAGAGAATTGAGTATTTTTCATGTGTCTGACTTGTAAATTCACAACAGTAATTAAAAAGTACTACTGTATTGAAACTATATAACAACAGTTTTGCCTGTTTTGGAATATGTACCTCGGTAAACCGCACTATGTCACTTTCTTGCCAAACTTGACCTCAGTACATAGTTTTGTTCATTTCAGCATACTTTCCTGGAGCTATACACAAGTTATGTCATTGATCGTTTTGTAGAAGAATCAGCAGTTGATTACACAACATTATGTCGCAAAAATATGTGATAGAACGTTTTCAAATCAGCAAATCCATGACTTCGAGTTTTGCGAAAAGTGGCATAGTGTAGTTTGACTCCGAGGTACAGATGAAATCCTATAGAACACATACACAACTAGTTTTCGTAATTTACCATGTCTATATTCTATAACATATTTTCTCACTTTCTTCTCGTGTTCTGTTCACAAAAGCTGTGGGAGATTGTCCGTAGCTTGGTTATCTTCCGTGTCGAATTTTGCACCAAAAATTTTCGAGCTCTCTATTATCGCTTGTACTCGTGATAACCTAGTCCGAATCCGAAGTAGAGAACAAGTCATTTGGTCGACTCCGTTCATCGTTAGTTTATATTAACCGCGGCCAGCGAGGAGGAGCCAGTGTGCCATGGCACTAAACGAATAAACGAGAAAAGTTTGTATATTTCATTATCTCATATCATATACAAGCACAATCCTTCGCTATATTTGTAATCTGTTCCAGTGAAACCTATGACGTTGCACGAGACGATTGGTTACTCTACGAATCACGTTGGGCCAGCTAGAATATGGCTTTCCCAAATATCTAAAAAAAAAAAAAAGTTTCTGCGCATGCGAATGACTGAGGAAAAACTTTAGAGATACGCCAATTTTGAACCAAGTTGAAGGCTGGCTTATATCGAGGTAGGTATTATTAGCCTACAAAAACTCCTTGAAGTAATGAGAAACAGAAACATTTTGCAACAAAGGTAAATAATATTAACGAAGAATATATATAGATGTTTACTGCTATATTTTTCTCCAAATGCAATGTTTTAAACATAAATAAATAGAATATCTTGGCAGCGAGGCGACTTTTTTAAATCCCAACTTCCTTTTTGTATTGTATGCGATTTGCTATTAGGGATTGGTCAGTCATGTATTCGGTCAAACTTTTAATATTCATGCTTGAAATAGTTTATTTTAATACGTTTTGAACATTTAATTTCGGAACAATATATACAAATGAAACTAGTTGCAAATAATAAAACTGTATGAAAGCAAGGTAAAATTCTTAAAAAATAAACATAACTCAGAAAATTCTTTCACCTCGAAAACTTCAAATGTTGGGCGCCAAATATATAATTGGTTAATGTCAAATAATACAGAATTAAATGAAGTTTTAAGCAGCTCATTACAAACCTAAACTCGATAAAACTACTTTCCCCATGAAAACCTAAACGCGTTCAAATTAGTAATCAGAGCAATACATTTACACATCTACAGCCACTTACAAAAATAAATGGAGGTTGGAGTTGTAAGAAATAGTAGTTTTTCCTCCAGAAGAATTGTTTCACTGTAGGCCTAATAGTTAGCCAACTAAAATGAAAGTAAAAAAATTTACGCCAAAACATGGCACGCCAGGATATTCCTCCATTTGGAGGAAGAAAAAACTAATTCGTTCAGCATCATTTAGAGAACCACGAGATAGATGGGCAGAAATTCCATACATGTTCAGTTCTAAGAGGTAGAAATTAATGCAAAGAAAATGAAATAAATAATAATATGGACATCCTACAGGAATCGTCATTATTCAATGTAACAAAACATGATTTCTTCATACACACACACACACACAGGGGGGAGAGAGAGAAAGAGAGATAAAGCTTCGCAGAAGACGAGGAAACAGCGAAAAAAGAGGGGCTACGTCTATGCATATCCCAACGTAGGTAGATGTAGTAGGAACAGGGGTGGAAGGAAATCAGTGAATGTTGTTAATTAAAAATTCAGCTTATGTAGACGGTATGGGGTTGGCTGGCAGAAGCCCAATCAGAAACCAGACAGTTGGCTCGTTAGAAGTTGTCTTGTTTATGCAATTCCGTGTGTCTGATCAAGCCAAGTAGTTAGTTGATGAAGCTTTTACATGTTTTTAGATTTTTAATTAAAACATATTGATTTGCTCACCTTTTAGTTTTTTTTTATCTTAAGTATATAAAAGCAAAGCATTGACATCTAAAGTATTATACTTGTTTTGTTATGAAATAGGAGACCCGGAGAACATAGATAGTTTCCAATGAATACTGTGTTGTCATCATGAGAAAAGCAAGTCTCGGTGGTTTGGTGGTTACTGTGTTGCCAACTCCTGCCTGGGGTCACCCTGGTGAATCAATTTTTTTAAGAAAATAAAAGAAAATTAGATTCATGAGTTAAAACCCTCTTAAACACAATTTTCTATTTTCTAAATTTTATTTCAATTTTTTAAAATAAAATTTTCAAATAACATTTCTGCTTCCATTTGTGAGTTTCTTCTGCTACGATATATTAACAGGGATTTAATCTATATGTTCTCTAGTTAACATTACGTACTTTGAATTTACAATGAATTTCCATTTTATTTATGGACTTTAGGCAACTAAGGCTCAGGCCGGTATAGGGAAGGGGGAAGGATTCGGGGAGGTGTCGGCCATGGCCTATGTTGAAGGTGAAATCTCGATATTTGCCTGGTGTGGCTGAGGAAAAACCATGGAAAAACCCACGACCTCCCGAATGCTAAGCCAATACTCTACCACTGAGAATTGGCAATGAAGAATCAGCGGGGGTACCTTACTATTGCTGACACCTAATAAATTATATTCGTATATTCACATCTACAGTATATGATTTGTGTGCATGTGTGAATTGATTTTTGAGCAACATGAAAGGATCCTGGAAGGATTTAAAAAAAATATTTTAAGGTCTTTAGGTATCTGAGGATCAAACCGGGAATTTTAGAAGAGTGTGTTCGAAGGTAGGCGGCCAGAGCCTATTTTGTAGGCACCATCACAGCGTTCGCCTGCTATGGCTGAGGAAAAATCTTGAGAAACCTCAGTTAGAATGGTTGGCCGCTGGAATCGATCCCAGTACTTTCCGAATACCAAGCCAACCTTCTACAACTTTTTTGAGCTTGATTCCCCCTTAGCGGGCTTACTTGCTCAATTTGACATATCTTTCTAAGCTGTATAGACTGATATTCTTAGAATTAAGTTTAAATAACACACACAAACATTCATGCCCGAGGCGTACCAATAAGCCACGGTCGCTCGGTGCTGGCAGGATGCGGCGAGGGCCTAAGTTGATGGTATCATCCCTGTGTTTGTTGAGGAAAAAACCTGGAAAACTCTTTAAAGTTGCCACAGTGTGCGAATTAAGGTATTTTTACAGCGGGGATATGTTGTTGATAAGAAAATAACGTGATAAATCTAATATAATGCATTATACGTGTGCCCAGAGGGAATTTCCCCCTCATCGCCCTGTTAATTCGCAGACTGGGTTGCCGTAAGTTTGGCGTATCTGACTTCTGTGGCTTCGAGTATACTTTACAAACTTAGGGGAGTCGTAGGATTTGCGTTAAATATTAAAATTATAGACTTATAGATTCCAGTATCGAATTTTGTCGAAATGTGTCACGACGTATTCACATTTTTTATTAATGATTGTTCTTGCATTTTAGTGACTATGATGGGTTAGCGGAGGTTAGGTAAGGTCAGGTTCGCACAAACAGATAGAAATGTATTTTGAAAGAAAGAAACGAAAGTGTAAAGATTCATAACCGAAACTGAGCTTACCTAATCTGCCTAACCCTTGATGACTAATCGAAGATAATCTACGAAAAAAGCAATTATTAATAATAAATATGAAGAGATAGAAATGTTATTTGAAAGAAGAAACAAAAAAAACTTTCCTTTGCCCAGATTAGAACCCAGGTCCTTTCACTCAACAAGCCGACGTATTAACCAGTTACTCACGGTCGGAGCTTGCAAATGGGGATTTCGAAGTTGTATTTACACTACACGTGTCTTACGTAACAATTCTACTGAATTTAATTCGCGCGTGGATTACTAGTGCCACCGGCTTCTTCAAGAACTGGACTCGTTTTGTAGATTTACGAAATCACTCTTTTAATCCTGAATTAATACGAGATATATGTTCGTGCAACAGTAAGTTCTCGAGATTGTGGATTAATTCATACTTCGTCTTGATCTACAGATCAAATGATTTTTATGGAACCAGGGGAGCTAAGCCACAGGGCCGTAACTAAAATTCAAACTTAAATGAAACCATTGTAACTAGTTGACAGCAGTGAGTTTAATGTTTGATTTAACAGCGCATTTGTTATCGTCTGTGTAGCTAAGTGGTCAGCGTGTGAGACTCGCATTCTCAAGGTCCTTGGTTCGATTCCCTGCTCGGATTTCCAATTATTTTCTTCGAGGAATTAAGCGCTGTAAATGATGTTAACAATTGCTACTGAAAGAGATTTATCCCATAAAGGCAGAAAAACACAAGACAGAGAGAGGGGGCAGGGGAAAGACCCAGACTGTGTATTCTTAAGCGTTAAAAATTCATTTATTTCCATTTTTGCGCTATTTTTCTTTCCCTCTATCCTTCTGTTCTCCTTTTTCACTCTTTCCCCGTATTCTTTCATGCGTTATCTCTCTCTTCGTCTCAACCTCTCTCTCTCTCTGTGTGTGTGTTTTACAAAACAAGTTTTGTTGCAGTGCATAATCACAATTCCTGCATGATATCCATAATATTATTTCTTTCATTTTCTTTGCATTAATTTCTATCTCTTAGAACTTAACCTGAATGGAATTTCTGCCCATCTATCTCGTGGTTCTCTAAATGGTGCTGAACGAATCAATTCTTTTTTCCTCCAAACGGAGGAATATCCTGGAACTCCATGTTTTGGCGCATATTTATACTGTCATATTGGTTGTCTAACTATTAGGCTTATAGTGAAACAATTCTCCTGGAGGAAATAACTATTATTTCTTACAACTCCAACGTCCATTTATTTTTGTAAGTGACTGTACATGCTTTGCAAAATACAGGATGAATAAACCGTCCAGATATCGGGAACTTGATCATAGTTGAAATTGTAGGGCAACTGTAGCAGTGGCGTCATTTCAGTTTGTGTTTGTGGGAGCAGATCATTTCGGAAAGAATTTATATATCACTTGGTGCATCCCACCTGTTTCCAAGCTAGTTTGTACTTCATACTCTACATATACGTAATCAGTTATTCCGTCAGCCCTCCTTCCTGTGCGGAATGTCCTCCCCCATATTCTCGAAAGCACTTCTAATTTTTAAAAATAGGTCAATGATCGAGAGAAATCTTGCAAAGCTCCACTTACACCTTCCCAATTTTGATTCTACAGCCCCAAACTGAAAAGCCTGGCGGTATCCCTGTAAGTAATCCACACGCATTGCTTTGATGTTAATACGAGATAGCAAAAAACAAGTAACATAAAAAAGAAGATAATCTTAATTGTTAACTTTTCTTAAAAGTGTAATTTACAGCAGATGAGAAACTCTAACGTATCAAAGGTGGTCTTGGCTTCATTTAGCAATCATTAACAAGATCGTCGATAGAAATGTTCTTAATCTCTTTCCGCTTCACAACCAAATCTCAACGAAGCGAATCGATCATCAGAAATTCGTGACCGAAATTATATTGGCCACGGGATAAGAACCGGTGTGGCTCCACCTTGAAGAGATGGAGCAGGGGTTCAGCGGAGGCAACAGTGGGGATGCTTTCTATTGTGTTACGCTGCCAGCAGCAAATGGTAGGGACGTCTGGTGCTTGCACGTCCGTTTCTTACACCGTGACGACTTTAGTTGTTCAGTCGTTTTAGAATGAAAAAAGATCATTCGTTAAAGGCAGTGGTGATCGGCAGTGACAAATAGCTGATTAAAGCAACCTTCAATAATGTGGATATACAGGGGTTGGACAAAAATCTAAAACATTTGAAAAAGTGTGAAAATCATACCTAGTACGGTGTGGGGCCTCCTTTTGCGTCCAAAACAGGTTGGCTCCGACGTGGAATGGACGTATACAGCTCCTCAATCGTGGTGTGTGGAATGTTGTACCATTCTTCCTCCAAAACATGCTCCTGTTCCTTAAGGGATGATGGTGGAGGGTAATGAGACCGAACACGCCTTTCTAACACAGACCACAATGGCTCAATGATGTTCAGATCTGGTGATTGTGGGACCCAGGGGAGGTGGGATAGCTCCTGGTCATGCTCCTCAAACCATGATTGCACCGTTTTTGCAGCGTGACAAGGTGCCAAATCATCTTGGTAGACGCAAGCACCATCCAGGAACAATGTGGATTTCATGGGTAAAACCTGGTCCCCCAAAATGGCCTCATACGCCTTAGCATTCATCATTCCATGCAGAGCTATGATGGGACCTGCAGAAAACCACGATGTCACTGCCCATACTGTAACAGAACCACCCCCATGCTTTACAGTTGGGCGCAGACAGTCTGGATCATAGGCCTGCGACGGTGTTCTCCATACGTAAACACGACCGGTTGTTGGAAACAAGGTGTAGGTCGAGTCATCGGAATACATTACATGTTTCCACTGATCAAGCGTCCACTCCTTGTGGTCCTTGCACCACTGGATACGCCGCTTCGCATTTACTGCTGTGACCAGAGGTTTGGCGATCGCGGCCCTGCCATGAATTTTCATTTTATGAAGTTCCCGTCACACTGTTTTTGATGAAACCGGGTTCTGTAGGCCGGAATTGAGTTCAGACGTAATTTTCATTGCAGTGGTCTGCTTTTTAGCTGCTACAATCCGTTTTAATGCCCTCCTGTCCCTATCGGACAGGATTGTTTTTCGACCACTGTTGTGCTTTGCAGACATTGTTTGCCCATGCATTGTGTATGCCCTCGTGACATTGGACACAGTGCCAGTCGATACCCCCACAATGGTCGCCACTGTTGTCACTGAAGCTCCAACCAGACGGGCACCAACGATCATGCCTCTTTGGAAGTCTGTCAGGTCGCCCATTTTACCGCACCACTTGCACACCACGACACTCACAGGTGAACTGGGTACTGCTGACGGAAGAGGAAGGTCCACATGACACATTGAAAACAAAACACGATCGGCAACCGCAACACGTGGTGTACAGTGGCGGACCACACTTACGTGTCCTGTATGACGTGTTTTTAGATTTTTTTGTCCAACCCCTGTATATAGAGCTTAATGTGGACGCCACTAAACAATTCGTATTCAAGTCCGGCTAGAGACAGAAATCTTACATGCGCTGATACTGAGGCAGGCTAGTTAGGAAGAGACTCAGGAAATAAGTTATCAAACTTTTCATCGAAATAGAAAAAAAAAGCTTAGAGTCTTGGTGTGGGTAACAGAAACTCCAAAACAACTCAACCAACCAACTTACGACATTCTGCATAATATCACAAAGTGAACATTAAGGTGGCAATAATCTTATAATGATCCCACAACCTGAATAAAAATTGAAGCCTATAGGATTTATCCTAGGGTTTAAATTTTGTCTTATATTGTAGTAAAGGTACGCAATCAAAAGCATTCAAATTGATACAACAAATGCTGTGTATTTCTAATTAACTTGGCTAGGTTTTACAGGAATTATTTTTGTTTATAATACCGTTTATGTACTATCGTTTTTCACTTGAGTATTTTGGTGCTGAACTTTTTGGGAACTACCAGCAATGAATACTAGTATTCATTGCTAGCAGCTCATCAAGCCACGAGCTGCTACTGGTTTATATATCGTCACGATTATTGGAACATGAGGAGCCCTCCTCGCAACCCCACCCCCTTTCACCTTTTAAACATTCTAAAATTATTTTAAAATCTAAGAACATTATCAAAATTTTTAGAACATAACTGGAAGACTAGTACTTAAAAATAACTATGAAATACAATGGAAAGCGATCTCGAGATTATTTCATAACAATTTGTAAGTTCTGGTGCGCTATGTTTTGTATTTCTATATCTCAGTAGGTTAAAGAAAAAACAAGGATATCCCCGAAACGAACCGTCGGGTTTTATGCCCGCTACCCAACATTTTAAACATTGTTTTCTTAGGTTACAATTCTGGTTTCTTAGGTTACTGCTCATTGATACAATCTAGCTTACGTGGAAAAGTGTATAATATAGAGAAAATCTCAGTAAAGAAGCCTCACGAGCTTCAGATTCGAATCTGTATCTATTTTTATATCACCGTCTAGATATTTGATGCTGTCTTCAATACAGTATTAGAATTTACCTGTACTTGTTCCTCTCAGGACAGAAATTTGTCCAAAGCAAAGCAAATAGCCTTGAATTTCTTGAAATTGTTGAATACTTTGGTGATATGAATCTAAACTCGTCTCGGACGGATGTCCACCCAAATTGCGCGCCGCTTCACGTGGTTGGCTCTTGCAGGGTAAATGCACACAACCGACCAATCGTATTTTGGTTTTCAAGTCCGATAAACTGATGACTACTAGAGTTTCATACTCTTAGGACCGGTTTCTCCAACGTTGATTAAATATAGCTTAACCATCCGATAACTAACCGTGCGTTAAATTTTTAACCGTCTGTTAAAATTTTTCCATTTCACCAAAGCTAACATTACAAATTTAACAAACCGTTTACAATTGGACCGTTAAGTGAAGAAACCACTTTATTTCTAAATTTCTCATAAGCTAAACGAATTCTGATTGGTAGAGTGAAAAGTTGTGTACGCCTGACAAATGAACCTCGCAATCCGCAAGCAATATGTTGCTGGCACTTGTTCATGTGTTTGTGTTTTTATACATGTGTGTGTGTGTATTCAAATGATCTCCAAATAAATGCCAATAAAATAATATTACAATCCGTAACAGTAACAAGGCAAGAATCGTATCCTGTCCCGACTTACGGAAGCAAGTTTCAGTATATATATCTTTTCGACACACTCGAGGAATAGAAACAGATGAGTTGAAAAATGTTTTTTATGTATGAATATGTTAATACAGATTGTTTCTACTTTCGTTTACATAGCTAATTGCAGTGCTCAAAAGGTTGAAGCCCTTCATTCTTATAAATGAAGTTATAGGATGAACAGGATTAGCCAGTTTTCATCTATTTCATGGAAGTAATACTTTATGTTAGCTACTTATGTGGTGTGGCGTTAAATGTAGTTCCAATGTTGTTATTTTCATAATTTCGGATGCATGCAAGTATAATGAAATAAAGTCAAGCAACGGGGTGGCTCATGGATCAAGTTCAATTTAGGTCACCCAACTACTGAGCAATACGAACGCTTATACCACTCATTCCCTTGCAAATAATTTACTTAGACACTTCTGCAAATACCTAGCGGTAGACAGCAACCCAAATTCAATTTCGAAAAGCCATACTTAATAATAATATACATAAATACGTAATCGATTTACTTTACACACAGGTATGGCGCAACATAGGGAATATCAGTGGCGTCATTTCCTGTGATGAATATCACGTATTTGCTACATAATTAATGGAAAGATATCGAGGGCCGCTAGAAAGCGTAGATAGGTTAGGTAAAGCCAGGATAATTAGTTTATCATCATACTTGAAGCACATCACATTTAACAGGCCATCCTTGTGTTCAACTTCCACGCGGAAGTAGCTAATTAATTGTACGTACTTGTTGCAATCTTTGTCCTGTGAATTTTACATTTTTTGGCTTACCTAAATTGAACTTAACCCGGGGCTGGGACACATGCGTGTAGAGGTATGCGTGTTCTTGCACTCACATCATCTTTGCTCAATATTGTTCATTGCACGGATCCGAAATAATGTCCATATCAATTGCAAGTACATTCAGCGCCGCATAACAGAAGTAGCTAAAAGTAAGAAATATCCTAATATGAACAGGAATGGCTTATTGGCAATAGTTAAAGGAGATATACTCGACGGAAAAGTATTCTTTGTACGTAGTATGAAGAAATCTTATTGTTATGCTAACTTTTCCTGTTTACATGTGAACATTTATAATACACGATCGGTAATGTTCACAATACTTTCTTTTTTACTCCACATCATTTCCCCTCCCAAAATATCTTAAATCGACGTTTCTGGCATGTACTACCACTCTACGAAACAGTTTTGTAAACTATATACAGACACGTATTAGAGAAAAGTATTCTCCTGAAATTATTTAAAAGGAATTATGTTAATTGTTAAGACGACGTGTACAAAGGAGTAGTAAAGCGACTTCGTGCGGTTTTTTTTTACAAATTTGCCTTTTTTTGTACGATATATATTAAAAACGATGATCAAGTGCGTAATTTATACCAAACTTTTGAGTGATATTGAACAGTTCATTTTTATATATTTATTCTCACAAACAACAAGAACTACGTTCAGAACACCCATTCTACTTCAAAGAAATTAACGGCAAATATTCCACATTGGATTCCCAGAGAAATAAAATGGTCTACAAGACAGCCAAATGACAGATGGATAAAAGAAATCAACCATTTTTCAGGCGATAGCTGGGTGAGGGCAGCAGATTGAATTTAAATTATTTTATGGACTTTAGGCATCAAAGCTTCAGGCCAGGATAGGGTAGGGAAAAGGATGCGGGAAGGAGTTGGTCAGGGCCTAATTTGAAAGTACCATTCTGGAATTCCCCTGGTGTGACTGAGGAAGAACCCTTGAGAAACCTCAGTCAGAATAATCGGCTGTTCGGATTGAACCCCGGACCTTCAGGTAGGGAGGGAGTGCTCGGTAAGGAGGACAGTAGATGGCAGCTGTAGAAAAATATGTTGAGGAAGCCTTCATTCAGTAGTGGACTGAAAATGGCTGAATAAGATGACGACGACTCATCATCAATATTCTGCCGAATATTAATACGCCTTTCAAACAAAATTAATAGATGAAAGTGTGAAATTTTCCAGGTTTGACTTTCTTGTGGCCACGAAATTTTACGGAAAAAAAGAAAGGAAATCACACCCTAAACACGCACACTTACGTACTCAGAGACATAGCGGTTTCATTCTTTCATATTGACACCCATCTCACCAGACAAGATATGACGAATTATTCTAGCGGAATATGCCAGTTATGATTTATAATACCACCTTTTTGATTTTTGCGGATGGAATGTTTGTTTGATTTTTACAATGAACATAAGCGGAGGGCGGGCGGGGGAGAGCAAAGTGAAGAACGCATTTATATCTAGGAAGACGTGAGCTATGTATAGATTTTTGTTCAATACTTTTCTCAGTGTGCGTGACTTGATTTCACGACGCGCGAAAATGAAGACAAAAGTTTTCGCATGAATCGTCCACGCGTAGGGGGATTCTCTCCACAGGTGTGGTATTAGCAGAAATCATATACACAGGTAGGAAGGACGCGAGAAAATGATACCGAAAGAGAAATGTAGCGAGCGAGGAAGAGAGAGAGAGAGAGAAAGATATGAGACAGAGAGCGAGAGAGGATGAGAGTGAGAGGAGATGAAAGGAGGAGGGAGTAAACTCGCTGCGAACTTTGACTAGGAACCAATAGAAGCGTGCAATTTTAGAGTCCTCCGGCAGTCCACAGCCAATCAGATTGTTTGGTCCCCTCAGCGCGGACATCGAAGACTCAACCTGGCCGCTGCTTTTTGATCACTGATCCGAAACTTCTTGCGGCACACCGGTCGCTTCTTTGACCACGAAAGGGGGCCTATATAACCCCTCCTGACTCAACAGGATTATATTTTTAAAAGATAACCGAGCAACCGCGTTTTTCGTTTTGTCAGGGAAACTTTTATTATTACTATTACTAATGTTGTAAATATTTTCAGCGAAAACAAAATTCTTCGAGAAAAGTTTGCGCGCTTTTGTTTCTCTGATAGTGAAGTGCGTGTATCTTTTTTTTTTTTTTTTAAAAAAAAGCAAATATCAAATTTACCGTCAATCGTTTGACATCGACCATCGATTAATTTACACCCTACGTGGTTCGAGTGACACCAAACGGATAATAGATAAGTTATCGAAAGATTTCATCCAGTGTTGGCAAACGTTGCCCAATGTTTCGATGTCATTTACTACCATCAAGTTTGTCATCATTGTTCTTGTTCTTGTTTAGTGCTTCGTGTGAAGAAGTGTTTTTTTAAAAAAAGAAAATATTAAAAGCCACTGATGTCGAATATTGATGATTATTGGTTGTGCCACGACTATTAAACGGAAAGACCGTAGATGGTCTGTTGAGGACATGTGACCCCCTGAAGACCATGCCCACACACTATTACGGCCGACTGAAGGTCGCATGTATTTTCATTGCCATTACACTGCTACAGACCAACGGAAACTTCAGGTAAATATAGATATAATTAAGTTCTTATCTTTTTTGTTTCTTGTTTATTTGTTTTTTGTCTCTTTTTAAGTAACAAGAAGATGAGACGTAATTTGTTTTTTGTTTAAAGAGGAAAGGTTGCATAACTGGTTGGTTTACCTGCAACGAAAAAAAAAAGCACACCAAGCGTTTGTTAGAAAACTTTACAATTTGTATGAAATGTTAAATAAGCTGTCACAATCAACAGTAGACCCAACAAAATACAGCAAGGTATCATTTGTCGACTTCAAATATTGTTGTTTTAAGAGCTTGTGTGTAAAAAATACCGCAGAAATGGAATGCCAGAAGGTATTTTAGATATAGCGTGCAGACTGATCTTTACAGCAATATACGAAAAAATTGACATTTTTGTTTTTGAACTTAATATTGCTGATGCAATATAAGTCACTACGTATCTTTATCTTTTTTTTTTTTCGTTTTTGTTTATTTCTTTGACTTTCGGTTGCGTCTTGGGTAAATATCACCAAATAACAAGTCGGACAAATATGTGTAACAAATTATTGGTTACACAAGAAGAAAGACTACTTTTTACCAAGAAATCGCTTAAGTGATTACATTTTAACCTTGGACAAGAAGTGCGTATTACCAAAAATAGGTTGTGTTTAGAATATAACATACAGCTTTCTTCTCAAAATTAACACTTGCTAATTAGTTTACAGTGAGAGGTTCTGGTTCAGTAATTGTGTAATATGTGATGATTTACTACAATCGATTTCGGTAAACAAAGAGGATAGCCACCGGCTGTCTGGACAGATTTTTTTTCTAGGATTTTTACTCAGTCATACCAGGTTAATACCGGAATGGTACTTTGAAAACTACACCCTGACCCCTGGCTTTATTTCTACATCCCCTTCCCTATCCTGGTCTTAGCCATAGATGCCCGTGAGCTCTAAAATAACTTCAATTTAAGAGAAGAGTTATTTAGTTACGGTAATATTCCTGTTCAATTAAAACAGGTGAAAACAAATGAAATGTATGTAGATAACTTATATGCTGACATTTATGAAATCCTAAAATTGCCTACCAAAAACGTCCTGCTATTGGACTTTGTTGCGAATAAAATTGTAGTGTAATTTTTATTGGAACCGTACCAAATTTACTTTATAGCTTTAAGTATATACATGAATTTATTTTGCATTTCGCGTTGCCCAGCTGCGTATTTCTCCTTCAATGTTTTTAAGTTAATAAAGCCTTAGACCAGCGTTTCTCAACCTTTTTCATCCCGCGACCCCCTTTCACCATGTCTTCTAGCTGGCGACCCCCTTTCACCATGCTTTCTAGCCGGGGACCCACAATTATTTTATTTTGTGTAATATTTGCTTTTTTATTTCAAAACATAACAGTTTATTTCCTGTATTTATAATAAATATCGTATTTATATTATACAAAACTATTCAGCAAACAACATTATCTTTAGTAATAATTAAAGACGACAAGCAAAATAAAATACTTTCTTTGAAATTTATTAGTTTAAACCTACAAAACCCTAGTTAAATTATTTTTTTAACTTTTACCGCGACCCCCTTGTACACATCACGCAACCCCCTTAGGGGTCGTGAACGCCAGGTTGAGAAACCCGGCCTTAGACAATCTGGATTCGACAACCATTTCTCTGTCCACCTGAAAACTTGTAGGTACTTTTATTGCCCTGTAATAAAGCAAAGTAAGAATTCAAAAGAAAATTATTTTGTTGTTCACTTTGGTTACTATAGTAACCAGTTTCTTCTTTGACAAGTGTTATGTGACAGAGCAGGTAAATTCTGAACCTCACCAATTCAATGAAGACTATTTCCATTCAATTCCCTGTGCATAAAGATTTCTACTTCCATTCTTCTATAACCAATATATATTTTCTTTTTAGACTTACGAATTAACTTACGTAATCTTATGAATCTTTTTCCGAGTTGGATCTTAGGTGCCAGTTTACCAAATCCTCATGGATTTTTTAAGGTATGAAGCGTGTAATTAGTTTTTTTATATTTTTTTTACGAAGACTTCTTCCGATGCGTCTTTTGATAAAAAATGTATCGTATAGTAGCATCACTGGATGTTTACCTAATTTCGACCACTAGATATAAACTTATTGAGTCAAATTTATACTTTAACGAATTCTATATTTTATTAAAGATCATTTACTTAAACGAGGATGAAGTAATTAACATTCTGCTCTCTTCCAAATTTACCAGACAAATATGTGTGGCTCTTTTAATAGGCATTTTGGTATAATTTTATACATTTTCTTCCTTGTTCCTTGGGCCAGATAAGATTGATTTAGTATGATCGAACTGGATTTGTTTCCAAATATTTTTCACTGTCTCCGTGTTTAACAAAGACGCTTTCGCGCGAATCTTTGAGTTTATTCATTTTGTATACACAACGTCTATTCTGTTTAATCATTTTTGTATATGGATCTATTTCTTCCAGTCTCATATTCACCTACTGCTAGAGACGTTCTTTTAACAGTCAGATTATATTTGTTCTTTAATTTTGGATCACCTTAGTGCTAAGAAGTTTGTAGAAGTGCCACATAAAGAGCATTACATTGTTCAATAAATAATGAAGATAATGAAACAATATGAACAAGATTTGCATAGAGACTGCCTCTCTGTAGTGCAGACGCGTAGGCACTATCGTACGCCACTAGATCATAGAGTCTTTTGCGAAGTGAATCGCTAGATGAAGTATCCGCTAAGTTTCTTTACCAAGGTATTGTTAATTTCAAAATTCTTTCGTTGGTATTATTTCTTCTCATACTTACTGCGGTATAAATTTTTAAGATAACAAAAATATAAAAGTCCCCACCCCTTCCCCATATAATTATAATGTAGTGACAGGCTATATAGCTTATTGATCCGTAACACAGGTAATAACATTTCATTTGCCACTAATGACAATAATATGGATTTTTCTTTACGAACACTATAAAGATCAATTTGGTCGTTTGATTAAAAAGAAAAATACAGAGAAATGTTTATTCTTCTCGATCTGATGTACTAGAAATATTCGAAAGTTTTCAATTTTAGAACACACTGAACGTTTTCGCTTAAACTTGGTGAATGGTATGAAAATGATTATAGTAGTTTAAAAAAAATTCTACGTTAAAAAGTAATTTGAATACTCATTCAATATCATGGCATTCGAATAACGAGTTTGGATTAACTCATTTTTCAAATGCAAAATATCCAGTAGCCATATAATTAATAATTCAATTGAATTGTTTAGAGTAGAGACATTTGTTCAAAGTCGGCCTACTCGGTAAAGAACGCCACCTCGGTACTCATCGTAACGTTTCTCATAACTGAATGTGTTGATATCACGACTTTTGACATTTTAGTTATCAGGTGTCCTTACTGTAAATGGGCTGCGATAGGGGGGAAAAAAAATGCTGCATTACGTGAGAAGAACACCTCGTTCGTAAATACAAAAGCATGTGTAAAATTTAAGGTGATTTTTTTTTTATCTATTTAAAATTAGTTTGTTAATTGCTTGTGGCAATCAGAGTACTTTATTAATGTTGAAAATGGAAAAGCATTTAGTGGAATCATTACTAATTGTGGTAATCGATGCAATTTCTGGCAGAGGTCGTACACATATCACGAATGGCAGTGACGAATTCGATACGGGGTGCACGTTGAGGTAAGTTGTCCCTGCCTGTGAAGCGTGTGATCGGGGTAAGACGGCCCATACCTCTCTCATTACTCGTAGAAGTTAGTACTTCGGCAATACCCAAAGGGGTGCCTGGTAGGCATGAACAGTTATCTTATTACTGATACAGTTATGCTGACATTTATAATCTTTGTTAATTTTTATCGGGCTTAATATTTGTTAATTGTATCTATGGCGTAGGAGCAGGAAAGAGATAGACAGGGGTATAAGGAAGTAAGTACTGAATAGAGTTTGTGAGACACTGTTAGAAGAGATATTAAAGAAGAACAAAACAAAACAGTCCGTGGGCCGAGAATATATTTTTTATACAACTTGAAATGCTTTTCTGGACACCTTAATTTAAACAAAAAATTTTGCACACCTCAAATTGATCAGGTTTTTAATCGCATCTGTGTACTTAAAAAGTGTAAAGATATTTCTGTAACTATGAGGGTAGTTCTGGAAGTCTAGGAGAGAATAGAAAGTAGTAGGGAGCTGGTATACAAACGCAGTCGTGTCGGTAATACCCAAATGTCTTAGGATCAGTTCTACAATCGACCGCTAAACTTCTAGTCAGCGCTAAGTTGAGGCCAAGTATGATTTTGTCCAATCAGAGTACGCAAAATGAGAGTTGGCCTCAGCGCTGACTAGAAGTTTAGCGGCCGATTGTAGAACTGACCCTCAATCATCTTGATCCAATGAAGCCTAGAGGCCATAAATAATATTCTAATGCCTTAATCGATCTACAGTGAACCCTTCAGTTAGACATTATAGAAGATTGGTAGGAAAATGAGTAAGCTTGATAGTATGGGAACATACTGTGAACAAAATACTTTCAAGGAATGGATAAAAACTGATCGTGAAAAATAACTATACAATAAATGTACAAAATTCTCCTTCCGAAAGACTTGATGAAGTCCCGAAACTTCTCTAACATTAAGTTTTATACTTCTTCTACACAATACTAACAAAACTTCACATGTACGATATTTCCACGTACTAGAACACGTTTTGATACTTTTTTGTTTCTCTTTATTCATATTTCAATGACCAATAGAAATCGATAAAGATGGAGACCCAATGAACATATTTACTCTTGCCATCTTGATTCTTTAATCATAATGAGTACATAAACAATATTCCAAGTAAAGAGTACACGGAAAGAAAGATGAGTGTCCATCAATCGTTCTTCTGAAAACGTTTTGAACAGTTCTATAAAAATAGCACTCTTGAAGAATATTTCGTCTCTTATCATTCTCTCGCTCTCTCTCCTACATTGTCACTGTCACTCGCTGACAGTGTTTCTTTCAGGAAAAGGTTGTGGGGTATTTTAGATCTAGAGAGGGGTAAAAGACAAGAGAGGGCGTAGTTCTAATAGAACAATGAATTAACTTTTTTTTTTTTTTTTTTTTTTTTACAAATTTGTTATTTTTAAGTGGAGGTGATTGACTAGGTCTAGGTTGGGGGCTATTGCTCCCGGTCGCCTCTCTGAAAGAAACACTACTCACTGATTGCTTTTCTTGAATTATTATATATATATATTTAGACTTTCTGTTTCAACATGTCTTGGTTGGCATTATGCACAGCATGCCCACGGCATCAAAATTATTATTTTTATTTCACAGAAACTTGACTTTTATCAAAATATTCAACTGTTGAATAAATAAGCACATTCCCGATAACAGCATAAATTTCTGAAATTCGTACGGAAAATTGCTTGCAGCTTTTCGTTAAGGCTTCTCTAAGTGGTTTGAGCTCGAATCTCATTTCCTGCCACGAATGTTTCTCTTCTCTTTATCTCATAATCCTTTGAACTACTATTTACTAATGTATCTCAGTCAATGTCTGGAGATTTATACGCATGGAAGGAAAGGGAACGTCATTATTACAGCAACTACAAATACCCAGGCAATGTGGTCCTGTGGACTTCAAATTGACACTAGGAAAGTCTAGAGCAGTGGTTGTTAAACTGTGGTCCGCGGAGCACTGACGGTCCTTGGGAAGGTCTAGGTGGTCAGTGCTTTTAATTATCTATGTAAAATTTGTGCTTGAAACATTCAAGTAATGCAACTTTAACCTGTAATTGGTATCTTCGGCTCACCTGGACCCGTGGAAATAAAAACTTGTTTGATTTTCTTCAGCGCGTAGTCCTGTACTCCCGCACATGTTGCTAAGCTAATTACATCGGGTGATTGCGGAGAGTTCTGGACAGTCGATATTAAAAATTGCTAACAGCACTGGAGTAAATGGCAGTACTTGTTGTCGTCTGGTCAAAATGGACCTACAATATTTATGTACTAAGTATTCGTAACTTCTGTATTTTTTTTTTTTTTTTTTTTTGGTAAATATTTGATTCTAAAATGGCGCAAAACCTTACTGACAAGGACTTGCCAATCTGCTCGAAGATGAACTTGAATCGGATACTGTAAGTACAGAAGATTTTGTGCTTTCCAATGAAGAAAACGTTAGTGGTAGGGAAAAATCAGGGTCTGCAACTATATCAGATTTCAGTGCAGTATTATATGCACGTTTATAGTGTCATTTCTTTCATTTTAAGTGGATCTAAAAAGGAGTTACTTTTTTTTTTGTTACATCAAGTTAGGATATCTTCATTGATATAAGATGTCTAGTTCTCGATACTGATAATGCGGTTTCTCTTTCCTTTTTAATGTGTTCAGGGATTTCCCATGCTCTTTGGAGCTTTTTTCTTTATACTAGTACATTTCTAAAATTTAATTTTGTCTGTTCAACAATGAAATAATTTTAATATAAAGTTTTCATCATGATAATGCATTTTAATGAGTTGTTAAATCATTAGTCATACATTTTGGTACTTGAACGGAAAAGGTGCGAATGTAGGTGGTCCGTGGCAGGCTGACAGTCTCACGGAGTGGCCTGATGAAGAAAAGTTTAAGAACCACTGGTCTAGAGGGTTAATTGGTCATCTTTTGAGTTTTCAAAAGTTTTCTCAGCCCTATCAAACGAACAGTACTTGTAGTGTAAGTCCTAGCGTTATTCTTTGTACCTTGATTTGTAAAATTTAAAAGAAAAAGGTGAAAAAATCAATTGTATTCAACGAGATATGATATTGCACATTGCACAACTTTTTCAATTTAAAATATCTTCCCATGAGAATTTTCTACACACTAACTTAGGAAGAGCGGAATATTTCGTCTACTTACAGCGGAAATATGGACGAATCTCTTAGAGCGAAATTTTTAATCGAAAAGAGTGGTTTTCAACGAAACACTTTCGCTTTGGATAGAAAATGTGATCTTTCTGGATGGGATTCTGATGTTTTATGGATGTAATTTATTCTTCAAACTTGAAAGAGATTTCTCATCTTTTTAGAGTCGTTCAGAATGCATTATGACTACTAGTTAAGTTTGTTCTCTGTCATTTGTAACCACAAAAGTTATCGACATATATATTGGGTGGGGGAGTCCGCCCCTACCCCCCAAAGCTGAGAGTTTTATGCAAAATCAGTATCACTAAAGGAGTAATTATCTATATTTAATATACATTTCATGCCTGAGACACATCTTGGACCCACTCGGAAGTCCGTGGACCCCTCAAAAAACTAATTTCTGGATACGTGCCTGCAAACTACGTACTGAGAAGCGTAGTGTTGTTGCACTCTATCAAACTCTATATTGGCAATGAGAGAAGCGTAATATTTTGCGTTTATGTTGATTCTGGCTTCATTAAATGTTTTATATAAAATATTTGTAGACTGGTCGTGCAATTCAGTTGACGCGTTAAGGGTTTTCTAGAATGTCAAAATTCGTTCAGTACTCTTACGATTATGGAATCCATCTTCGGTGTCTAATGTCAAATCACTGCTTTGACTTTTTTTTCTTTTTTGTACAGTGCTCTCGTAATTGTAATTCTACCTCAGTATTGCTTCCTCGAGGATTGTACATTCCTTGTATCAGTTTTAACTGGATTTAAGGATCAATTCAAGTTACATTTTGGTTTTAAATTATGTTATCGAATCTCTTCTGTAATATTATAATCTATCAAAGAATAAATAGGCTTGTAAGAAGACCGTACTTTACCGTATGACAAAGCCGTGACTATATTTCACAGCGCCAATGTGTGTGTCGGGTTCACAGAATCAGAGGAATATTAATGTGCTGTGTACATATTTATAACGTCTGTATAATATACCGATAAGAATTCAATGATGTATGTCTTGTAATACGAGTCTTAACTACATAAATAGTGCCCTTGGGCAGCTCACCATCAAAGATTTCAAACCTGTCTCATATTAATCAACGCTGTCTTTAAATTGTCTGTAGGAACTTACCGAAGTCTATGTTTTAATTTTTTTACTCTATGTACACAGCTTTGCTGCTAGGAAAAAGCCAATTGGAATTAAATATAAATAGTAATTAGGTTCTTAATTGCAATTTATTTGGTAGATAGTTCCGGGCAAAGCCCGTCAAATCTTCGGCGATCACTCTTCTGTGACCAAGTGTGGGGAAAATAGGACCAAGGGTCTATGTTTTAGGTTCCATTCCATTCGCCTGATGGGACTGAGAAAAACCCTGGGAAACCTCAGTGAAGATATGAGAGGGACTCGAACCTACGCCCCCTCCCCAGTGCTAATCTGAATCAGCGATCGTAACAATAGATAGACTACATTTAGAGTTCCTCTTAATAAATTGACTTGTTTGAAGTTAAAGTGGACAGACATTCGAGATGTATATGTTTGATTGTTGTTTTGTTGTATGACCTTTAAAACATACGGTACATCGATTCTTATTGGATCACTATATACTTTTACGGTAGTTTAAGTGGACATGCTTGGTTGTGTCTGGTCGAAATACAATTTTTATCTTGCATTTCTACATTCACAACGTTGGCAGTTCTACAAATAGTTGAATAAATGATTTGGCATGGGAATGGACATTACTTTGGGCTCTAGAACTGGAACTTTACCAGATTCTCCAATCTACTGGATATGCAATATTACTTCTGATATTATTTTTGTTTGACGTTTCGTGACTCTGACATTTATTCTTGAAAACTGTCTCAAGTCTAGGACCTAACGTACGGTACTTCAGCTATCACAATTTGATTGGAAGAAGTTGATGGAAGAAAGCGTCCAGGAGGACTTTATATTAAGTTCCATCCTGTCTTTTATTTAGCGTAGTTATTATTTTTATTGTTTGTGCTTTTTATTACCTGTTGTGATACAATTCTTTAATCAATTGCCATTTTGTTACCTTAATATAAACAAAAAGCGTTGTGTTTAGTAGGTTCTTAGTAGCGTTGCGGCTAGTGCTTTAGCGTTTGGTGTGCTGGTGGACGTGTGCTCAATTCCCCTGTCAAGCATCCGTTGTGACAACAATTAATATGAATCGATTCGAAATGCTAAAAAGAGGAAAGAAAGACGAAATGAAAATGATGTGCTGATCGCATACATTATCAACAACAAAAAGCTGTTTGGCTAGGTTCAGGTCCTCAATGACTTCGACTATATTTGCAAATTGTCTGTAAATATTAAAAATATTTCAAGTAAGTTACGCGAACATGTAAGCATTTGGTGATGAAATTTTGTTTTCATTTAGGTGTTCTATGCTATAAGGAAAAATATATATTACTAAAGGTAATCTTCGCAAGTTTGAGGTCGTAGTCAAAGTATTGTTTTGTTTCAACTCTTGTTAAAAACATAAAAAGACGAGAGAGAGAGAGAGAGAGAGAGAGAGAGAGAGAGAGAGAGAAAGGGGGTAGGAGGAAACCATATTTCATTAGCTATTCCACATGTGTTCTTCTCTAAGCTCATAAATGTTTCTCTAAATTCGTTTCGTTAACAGTTGAACAATGGCAATGCGTCTACTGGTATGTTCCACTTACATTTAAGTAGGTATGATATGTATTCAAGGAGGGTAACATTTCACTACTTAACATGTATACATCGTATCACCAACTAGTTTTTTTTATTATTTATTAAAAATATGTTTGAAAGTATTGTTTTCCTCTCGAGTCACTTCTTTCTTCAATACAATTTTTACAAAGACGTTCCTCATTGCACCATTGGACCGTATTTAGGGGATGAATTGGAAACTTAGATAATGTTGTGGCAGGTCTTTTGTAAGAGACACGCTGTAGTTTGAAGCCGCAACAACACAAATGACAATCATGAAAAACGAACGGCAGAGGCGAGGAACTTTAAGCCATTGAGATTGTGTGCAGTTAAGCTTATATACTCACTCTTATACACTATGCATAACAAAAGAACTTCCCATATCCTTGTTGTGTGCTTGACTCACAATGTCCTTAATGTGTTGACGTACATATATATGGGAAGTTGAAGTGGACATGGTGACGAATTCATCGCACGGGCTTACTGGTTGGCGTTACAGTCGTCACGAGCTCTTGTCATTCATTGATGTGCTTGTCCTGCTTAATCATGACACTCCCAGATCACTTGCTGTTTCCCCCGTTCTTATTGTGGACATAATCGTGAACACCAAATGGATTTTTGTACGCTTGTGGTGCTTTATGTGTGTGGCACATTTGTTTAATCAATTCTTTGCTCGCACCATGAATTGAATTGAGTGTTTATTGTCGCTCATATAAATGAATAATCTAAAAAAAAACTAAAATGTTTAAATTACTACCCAGTATCTTCCAATCGTCGTAACTCGGTAAGAACCATGTCAGATGTTTAGACTGAGTAGTTTCATCCTCAGAGAAGAACGTTGAATTGGGGCTATATTAATTCCTTACGGTAGATCAGCGGTACATTAACTTTCTTCCCGACAGAGGTCCTTATGCTACAGTATCGGCCAGATTAACAGATCTGAATTTTATTCATTATTTTTTTTACGGACATCTTCCTCTCAAATCTGCGAAATGACTTGTAGAGATAGAAATAGAAATGCAGTGAGTGACTAGAACCGTTCCCACTTTTGACTGGTTTGACTGAGAACTATCGAAAGACTCAGGTCAAAATTCTTCCCCTCAGTCATCAGGCTAGATTGTTAGAACATTATTAGTTTAGGCAGATACCAAATCTTTATGTAAATACTTGAGGATGTTCTTGTAGACTTCATTTTGCCTGTACTTATTTCGAATGTGCCGTAGACGTTTCCACAGAGCAAGCAGTTTCCAACAATGCATTCGGTACAAAATTCATAGACAATGTCACTAGAAAAATCTCACAGAATGTTTTGGAAAATATCAACCTTAGGCTATATTTTGACGTATGAAATTTCTTTTCCAACAACCCTCCTTTACTTTCAACTTATGAGGTGAAATATTTTGACCGCCCAAGAAATGTACCCGAGCAGAAACGATGTTTTTTGGTTTTATATATTAAAAAAAAACTTGAGAAAAAAGGATGTCGCACAACCAATTTGACGTTGATGACATTTATCGGAAACACCGACATAAAACGGTATCACGCTTGATTTATCAAAGTTTTCCTTTACAGAAGATTTTTTAATGGATATTTTCTTTTTTCGTACGGCAAACCAATTAAACAATTATGATGTTACTTTCCTTTGTTTCGAAACTTCTGAACTATGACACATACAGGCAATTATTTTCCGTTCGATTTCATCTAGTACTTGTGCTATTTCCTTGAACTTTTTATTACAGCAACCGAACAAAGAATGAAACTGGATTATTATTTTTTTTTTCATATATAATACAAGAGTCTTTTCTAAGAACATTGAGGATATAGAATATTGCAAATGTATTGCCTAAGGAAAATTGCGGGATGTTATAAGGAACAAAAAAAAAAATGTTCTTCCCAAATGACGCTACGTATAACCAGTTCTGCTTTCTTTTATTTAAACATTACCGTTCACTTGAAAATTGCAAGTTTACAATTTGTTCAGTACCTGACTCATCATCCACTAATTACATATGATTAATGAAAACGTTAATTTAAATCAATGGCGTGTAAAAGAGAATAACAGCTTGAGAATAAATGTACTTTTTTACCTGGATAAAATAACGAACAATGAAACATTATTACATGCGGTCTGTTTGTCTATTGCCAACGAAACTTGTTCGCTCATTACACCATGTTCCCACAGCAGATTTTCAGGTATAATTAAAGTGAGTGTTGTCAAAAAATAATATCTCAGAATATTTTTACAGTATTTTTATTCTTAAGATGAACTGATAGTATTGGTAATTATTTGGAACAACATACAGATGTTACGGACATTTTTTTTTTAGATATCAAGCCTATTCTGCAGAAAATGTCTGAGTTAATTTAACTCATTTTTAACACAGAGCAGTGGTCCCAAGATGACCACCACTTTTGTGTGTTATTTTTAATCAGCGGGTCCGTTGTTAAGGGTTAACGCTGTAGATCACCCCCGCCATCTTGGTACGCACCTTCCATTGATTTACACGGGAATTGTTTTACTCATTTTATGCCTCTCGGATGTAGAATATTTAAGTTCTGCTTTCACAAAATTTGTCTTGGTGGTTATTTTGACTCTTGTATAGTTTTGGTTTGTGAAGTTTCTTCAAATATATAAGTATAATGTATTATTAATAGTTTGCTATATAAATCACAATATGTTAACGGGAAATTATACTGTTCCTGTGTAAAATATTACATTTCTATAAAGTAGCATGAGTAAAAGAGAACATGACGATAAAATGGGCGAAAACAGAAGTTAAAACTATACTCCTGAAAAGTATAAGACGAGTAAAACAATTCCCATGTTAATCAATGGAAAGTGCATACCAAGATGGCGGGGGTGATCTGCAGCCTTAACACATACCCAGTTGAACAGTTTTAACACAAAACCGGTCTTTTGGCACGGCGTTAATCCAACACAATTTAAGAGCAATAAAAGTGGAATCACTGGTGTTAAAAGTGTCCTGTGTTACATACAAAGGTATTAAATAAACACTAGAGATAATGACAAGCTTACCGGAACATATTTTGTTCTGGTAGCATTATAAAGTATATATTGTAAACGTCACAATACATAAATAATGTACTTTAAAACCATTTCAGTAACTAGTAACTTCGTCCCGTCCCGATTACATAATGTTTTTTTTTTTTTTTTTTTTAATAATTCGAACCCAAAACCTGGTGGACTGTTTCCTTAGATCGCGTGATCAACCTGGCTGATCTTTAACGTTAGATTTTTTTTTTGCTAATATTGTCATAAAACACGTAACCGTATGCGTTCAGGATGACATTCTCTTATTATTTTAAGCTTTACTTACCTTGATTAATTGTATTCAGAAAGCACAACTCATCTTCAATTTCCTGCAATATGCAATTATTTATTTTTTGTCCCTTGGAATTTTACGCTAACATTCTCTACTTCTGCTTTAAACACTTGTTCGTATTGTACCAGCACAGATTACACAATTGAAAATATTATAATGCTGATTACTCTTTCTCTCACGCAAGGTACTCACCAAATCGCAACATACTAGTCGGTTATGAATTGAACACTTTAGATGATATTTCATTGATCTTAAAACACCTCACACACTTATCTTATATTTGAATACGAAACATCTCATATTTAAATATATTTATTTATGCTTATTTTTTTAAAAAAAAAAACTATTTTCTTTGCGCTAGCGATAGATATCATATGATCCTTCATTAGGCTGATTTGCTCTGGCACAGGTGTGTTAAAATTTACCTTGTACACATAAATAAATAAATTGTTTCTGGTGACCAAATGTGAACAACCAAATGCTAAGTAATAAAAGCGAAGCAAATACCAATAACTACAGTAAAGCGAATTCAGAAACAAATAGCGAGAATATCTGACGCAGAAGATTCAGGAGATAGAGGAAAACGGTAAGACAAATAACGTACAAGATCTATACAAAGGAATAAACTCGTTAAGAAAAGGTTACTAGCCGAGGTTAGGAATGACTAAAAATGAACGTGGAGATCTTCAGGTGGATCTGGCTAAATTAATCGATGTGTGGAAAAGTTATTTCGACAAATTTCTTAATGTACACAACGGGGAACAAACGGAGGAATTTAAAATCTATACAGCAGAACCATAGATACCCGAACCTAGCGAGATCGAAGTCGAAATGTCGATAGAGAAATTTAAAAAGAATCAAATCAACAGTAACAGATAATATTTCAGCCGAATTATTTACAGCGGGAGGAATGGTACTAATCAAGGAACTACATAAATTGATAAGTGCTATATGGAGAAAAGAGAAGCTTTCAAAGGAATAGGAAACCTCAATAATAGTTCCGACTTATAAAAAAGTCGATAAATCGTACTGTATTAATTACCGCGGAATCTCGTTACTCCCAACACGTTACAACGTATTGAGTAATATCTTGCTAACTCGCCTAAGTGTATACGTAGATGAAATAATTTGAAAACACCAATATAGATTTAGAATAAATATATCCACATTGAACCAGATTTTCGCCTTGAGAAAAATCTTTGGTGAAGAAATGGGAATACAATGGGACCGATCACCAGTTATTCATTGATTTTAAGAAAGATCATGATTTTATCAAAAGGGAAAAGTTATACAGTATCCTGATACTATTTGGAATTCCGAAAAAACTGATCCAACTAGTGAGAATATGTCTCAGCGACCCTATAAGCAGAGTACGGATATGTCAGATAGTTTCAAGATTCGCAACGGATTGAAACAAAATGATGCCTTGCTACCACTACTGTTTAACTTCGCTTTAGAATATGCGATTCAGATAATAAAAGAAGACAAAAAGGGAATAAAATTGAATGGCTTGAATCAACTTTCCGTGTACGCGTATCATGTAGGTTTAATAGGGTACGATATAGATGCAGTACAAAGTAACACCGATATCTTAGTAGAAGCTTGCGATGAGATAGGTCTACAGGTAAACATAGAGAAAACAAAATACATGATAACAAGCCCAAACATAGGGAATAACGGAAAGAGAAACATAAAAATTAATAATGAGAACACAGAGAAAGCAAACAAATTTAAATACTTAGGAGCATACGTAACAAGCAAAAACGATGTAACGGAAGAGATCAAAAGTCGTTTAGTGCCGGTATCGGTCAACGCATGTTTCTATTCAGTCCAGAAACTCCTAACTTCGCGATTAATATCAAGAAAGTTGAAATTGAAAATATACGGAACGGTTATTCTTCCGGTAATACCAGAGAGTTCTTCGGTAATTCTCTGATAATGCTTTACGGTTGCGAAAGTTGAAGTACGATCCTAGCAGATGCGCATAAATTACGAGTGTTTGAAAATAAGGTTTTAAGAAAGATATACGGGCCGAAACTGGACGAAATTACTGGAGAATGGAGGAGACTGCGTAATGAAGAACTTCATGGACTATACGACTCACCCGATGTTGTAAGAATAATGAAATCACGACGAATAAAGGTGGGCAGCAATGTAGTTCGGATCGAGAAAAACGAAGGTTATATTCCATCTTGGTTGGATAGCCGAATTTAAAGAGACCGTTGGGAAAACCGAGACGAGGTTTAGAGAACAATATTATAAGGGATATTTGAGAAGTAGATGTTTGTGATGAAAACTGGCTTGATCTTGCCCAGGATAGAATCCTATGGCGATCATTTGTTACTGCGGCGATGAACTTGCGAGTTCCGTAAGCCATAGAGTAAGTAAGTGTTGTTATATGAAGAAGGATATATGTACTCATCATATAACAGGTGAACACACTACAATTGCCCTCAGTTAATAGTATTGTATTCTAATAATGAACGTTTCTAATAAACTAGCATAGTAATTTACCTCTAGAAATCGTAGATTTTTATGCATTGCAGACTCTCAGGCCAATGTATTGTTGTCCCACAATACAAGAAAATTGTCGATGGAGTTTAATCTTGCTCCAGGGGTTGCCTTTGTTCCGTCTACAGTTGAGGAGAACATATGTACGTACAGAAGCATTCGCTGGCTGTTTACTAAAGACCTTTCTTCTCATATTTACTGTGAATTTTGACGTTTTGGACGTATCTGTAATGGTTGGAAGTTGACTTCTCAAAATACGTCCGTCTAGCCAAAGGCGTCTAGCGCCTGGAGTATCGGAAAGAGCCACCTTTTTAGCATTGCGCCAAAGTAGAAGAGAAAAAGTGTGTTGTATCGCGTAGAATGAAAAGAAGAGAACTGAACCTGACTTCCTAACCTAACCTAACCCATGATCACAAACATATTAAAATAGATATGAACATGTAAAAGTGCTTTTTGAAAGAAAAATGATAATCCGACCGAGTTCCGAACCCGTATCTGGTACTCCATATCCGTCGCCCTAACCTGTTAGGATAGCAGGCTGCAAACGTTCGTGAAACGTATCATGCACGAAAGTCGCCCGATATTATTCCGGACAGAACCGGCTCGAAGGGCGTTCGAACTATTCCCCCGAACAGAGCGCCAAAATGTTCGGGGATCCAACTATTTACGGCGCGAGTGTATTGAAACGGGTAGTATTAAATTATAGTATTAAATTACCATTTATGATTGCGCATCGAAAATTTGGAACAGAGCACCCTTTGACTTAGAGTCGGCTCTGATTCCAGAGCCAGACCATAGATACTCTCGTCTCAAAATGGACTCGAAGCCTCTTTATTTATTCCCTTCTCTACAGGAATTTCCGTTGTTCACTTCGTACTTCAAGAGTGACTTTTTCCCGTATAATTATCTTCACAGATTTTGAACATATTATTAGCGGTTTATCGATAGCAGCAGCTACATCAAGGCAGCGTTAATCTTCATTATTCGTTCTGGCCTTAGTCATAGGACGCTTGCAGACGAGCGATTTATTTCCGGCACGGGGTACAGATTATGTTATATTTAACGAAAAGCTTTGCTGATCGAGGTAATCGTGTGGACTGAGGTGATGAACAATGTCCTAACCGGTTTCGATTTCTGTACTTGCTTCCCTTCAATGTCCTTCCCCTTCAGTTTTTTCTATCTTCTCCTTTAAGCCTTGCTATTGTTTTCATGTTTCCTCTATGCCCACATTTCAAAAGCTTCCGGTGTGCTTTTATCATTCTTTGTAATTCGCTTTCCACTCCCGTTAATTATGTTACATACAAAGTGGTTAATCAATCACTCTCTTTTATTCCAATCTTTGGTCTTTGTATTGTCTATGTTTGTATATTTGTCTCAGTGCCAACTGGAAGTGTTTTTTTTTTTTGTCCTAAAGTCTACTTTTGGCGGGTTTTTGCCGTTAAGGGGCTATTTACAATTTTTCTCTCTCTCCATATCCCTGTAAGCTCTAAGACGTAAGCGGGTACTTCTGAACGGCAGTGGCGGGTTTACAGTTCTGCCGCATGTAGGCACACAATAATTTCCCGCCCCTTTTTAGGCTTCAGTAGTAAGTGCTGTGAAACCTTACACAACCGCTCTGTCCGTCTGTCGACAACTTTCAACTTTGGAACTACAACGTCTAAGAAGGTAAAAAAAAAAAACACACTTACCACACACAGGTTTCTGTATTTTTAAACATTTTTTAGATAACTTCAATTGGGATATTATTTAGTTAGGGATTAGAGCTATTGCTGTCACATCACTGCAAATTTAGGTTGTCAAAGAGTTTAGACCATTACAGTCAATGTGGCCAACAATGAAAGTAAAATTATTCGCGAGCTGCTTTAAAATTACCTGAATTGTTATTTAAAAATTTGCCGGTCCTGAAAACTTATTGCTGTAGGCAGCTGCCTACACCGTCTTTGTGTAATTTTTCCCCTGCTGAACGGTTCGGGCCTAAGCTAAAGTTGTCTAAAGGACATAAAATTAATTTAATTGAAATCCCTTTTGAACGGTTCTAGAATATACTTGAGGACAAAGTAGGGAATCAGAAACTGCCATCAGTTTTGAAATAAGCGATCTTCATTTATCCAACGATTTTTTAGTATTACAACTGTTCTTTGTGATAATTTTGCGCAATACGCACTTCTATAAACACACCTCACTTCAATTTTCACTATTTACTTCATCTTTGTTTCTGATGTCATTGTCAATAACTATTGTGTGGTATAGCTTTATAATTATTCTTTAAACATTTCCTTAATTATGCGCACAGCTTTCTCTCCTGGAATCTGCATTTTCATTATATTTCACTCACGTGACATAAACCTCCTTAGATCTTTCTCTGTTTGTTATATACTTTCCTGAAGAGAATATATTTCAGACATTAAAAGATTTTTAAAACTCGAGTTCATTTTTTATACATGATTCGAAATATGTGACACAAAGTATTCATACTTTGTGTCACATAGTTTTCGTGTTACCTAATAAAGATAGGAAACTACTGAACCCCTCAATTATTAATTATTTTGAACGCTAATAAGTTGAAATACTTTTTTTTATTCCTCCATTTCATTTCACTTATAATCTTCGAGTGAATGATGGAACACTAGTTTGCAGTAAAAAGTGAAACGGAGCCTGTCGACGAAATGTACTGATTCTCTATACAAGAGTCAATGTCTGATAAGTCAACAATTTAATAAGTACCCAGTGAACCAGAGGAAAGTACTCACAAAATCCAAGTATTTCTTATGATTTGTTGGACATATTCTAAAGATAGAAAAGTATCCGGAGAAA
>JAGDQP010012607.1:0-19989 GCA_022664845.1 Lepisma saccharinum
GTAATTAATGTGGTGTAGCTCCCGAGCTAATTGTGCACAAAGGCTGGGAATGCGTGCACAATCGTGCACAAACGATGCACAAAAGATTGAGATGGTTTTTAACCGAATTTTCGTTTATAGGGATGCTAAGTTAATGGACCTCTATCAGTCACGTGATAAAGACAGTGGGCGGCTGTGCAATTGGCTGTTTCTTTTGTGAGTTTTATCTTACAAACAGCGTACATTACACACCCGTCTTGAAACCAAGACCTGCACATATAGATCAGTTGAGCAGAACTGAATCAAAAGCACAACTTTCTTCTTCTTTTTTCTTTGCTTCAGGCTGTATTTGATAAGAAATTTTGTAGTGACTTACGGAAGTGTGTGTGTCGAGAATGTGGCAACATTTGACTGACACAAAACATATTGAAGAGAAAACGTTTGCGTTTTAAAATAAAAGAAATAGAAAGCTAATCTGGCATTTCTAGAACTCGCTTTAAAAAGGTTCGAGACAAACCAATGATTAAGGTGTAAAGCTTCAATATATTATTTAATACATGTAAGAAAATAAGGTTTTGTTGTTGTTGTTTTGTTTTGTGAATAGAAAAAAGAAGTAAAGTCTGTTGCAGCTAGGAATGCATTTGTTGTGATGACGCTAGTATTACCAAAACATTCGTGTTTACAGGAACAACTCGTTGTCGGTAGTAGCGTTACCAATGCAGACTGTGATTCGAACACTTGTAAGGCCTTTATGAAAGAAAGTGTAAGGGTAGGACGTGGAACGGACCTGTTAGTTGATTTTCTATTAAAGAAAGGAATGCACAAGAGAATATTTTTCGTATTTTAATGGAAGATGCATTACGCAACGAATGTCAGACATTGGTCTTGGAAGGGTAGTGAAAATTCTATATATAATGAAACATATTGTGTCGCACATTGTCCATTGTTATTCTTTTTAAGGTAATTACACGATGTATCCAGAGGTTAGCATGTCGTACTAGTAACCGAAATATGACGAGTTTGAATCCCGTTCACGCCAATTGAAGAGATAAAACAAAAAATGTAATCACAAAAGAGCAGTCGTAGCTCGGTGGTAGAGCGTTGGCTTAGCATTCGGGAGGTCTTAGGTTCAATCCCAGTGGCAGACCATGCTGACTGAGGTCCGTCCAGATTTTCTCCTCAGTTACACCAGGCAAATGCCGGGATGGTACCTTCAGGCTGATATCTTACTGTAATATTTCCCTTCCCCAGCCTGAGTCTTAGATACCTGAATGCCATAGATTAAATTAATTCAATTGAACAAATAATAATACTTAAAAATTACAGGATGAGGAAATAATATTCTCTTCCGAAGCGGTGTAATCTCCTTAACAGAAAGACAATTAGCACTCAGAGCCAAAGTGTTAGCACGCTCGCTTTCTTTGCGCGTGGTCACGGGTTCAATTCATGCTGGAATACATTGAACGGAGTGTTTCGGAACCTTCTTTACCAAAAACGACTTTCAGTCCTAAGAAGCTCGTTTCGCAAGTTAATAACAAAACAATAAATTATTTGAAAATTATGGCTGTGCCATTCCCCAAAACAATATAGCTCCCAATATCTGCAACGTACGTTCCCAGAGCATTAAAAAAATATTTTATTCCCTCTATGCTCAGTAGGCAGGGTGGGAGATATTGCTTTGATTAAGGCGCTATTCTTGTATTCGTTTGGTAGCAAGTGATATAAAGAGTAAATCGGAACAAGATGGTTGGTCTGAGATTTTAATTCCATCGGAGGAATGGCTTCTATCTTGCAAAAGAGTCCCAAGCATCACAATAGCTACATGTTCTCCTTAGGGATATCATCAGGGCACGAATTGAATTGATTTATGGATTTTGGTTCAGAACATCATCGGAACAAAATCTATATAAACAGTGATACACTCACACCAAATCAGTTGATTCGTAGGTAGGTACGCGGATTCGAACCCCGCGGCCGATCACCCTCACTGAGTTTTTCCAAGGCTTCTCTCATTTTCACCAGGTGAATGCTTGGCGGCTACCTTCCAATTCTACCACGTCTCTATCCCGGGCAGAGTCAGGGATGCCTAAAAGTCATAAGTAAACAGATTATAATGACTATAATCTCAATAATCTTCTTTATTATTATTCTGCCAACGCTAGCGTGAATATCCGTAGGATAAGACAGTGACAGTACATTCTGATGAACTCAATCAATTGCAATACTGACATTTATTAATAATCATCACGGGCGTTACAGACCGAAAGGTCCTGAGCCTGCCCCAATGCCATTTGTATGTGGTTGGTGGAACTGCGTCCACCTGAGTGACGGCAGTGTGGTCAGCATTGCGCGCCACCTGCCCACGAACAGGCGTATTAGGGGTTTCGAGACAGAGTGGCCGTCACGCCTTTATTCACGTGACTTCTCAGATTGCCTTACGACACTGGGTGGACGCCGATAAGTGGGACTCCAGACGGGAATTGAACACGGGACCGCGCGGACATGAGTCCAATGCTCTAACAAATAGACTCACTGACCTTTATTAACGTGTGCATTATACCATGGGGGATGTTCTTCGAAGGTAGTCGGTCGGGTTCTAGTTTGTAAGCACTATTCCGGCATTTGGTGTGACTGAGAAGAGAAGCAAGGAAAAGTACGAATCAGCGGCCACTTAGATCGTTCACAGGATCTTCCGACGGCTGAACCGACGCTCTACTAACTGATCTACGGTCGCTCGGTACAACCTAGACTATAGTTGTTCGTTCATGATAATGAACACTTAATTTAAAAAAAAAAAAAATGATACTCTCTCTCTCTTTCTGTCTGTCTGTCTAGTTCACTCTCTCAAACCATAGTCTTTCATGATGAAGCTGCTCTTGAAACTTGACTAACTGACTGCTTCAAGTCAAAATACACGTGTTCTAAAATCGAGAAATCGAACTCCTCCAACGTTAGCATATAATCATTGATAATGTACGCGACTACATTACTGAATGAGTCAGTGTGATTATGACTGTGTATCGTTAGACTACAATAGCCATGTGCCATCTCAGCATTTGTGTAATTGTGTTAATTAATTACTGTTCTCCTGTTAACATAGATAAAAATCATAGCGTTAAAAACGATACGAATTTATGCACCAATCTCATACAAATCAGAAGGTTGGATATCCGCTTATTTTTGTTTAAAAGTTGAGGCAAGTTATATTAAATGACTAAAGATGTGCTTACATAATATTTGAACGTCGCCAGAGAGAAGAAAAAGTATTAACTTAATCAATGAAATTAGAAGAACTTACAGGTAATTTCATCATCTTTACAGACAGCTTTCATTCAGATCGTACCCATCCCTCGTTATTCAGACAGTAATGTCGCAGGCTTCGGAGCGGCAATGAGTAGGCACGTGAGTTCGAACCCCACGGTCGACTGTCCTGACAGATTTTCCACGGTTTCACCAGTTACAAGCACTACTTGGTAAGTTAACAGTTAACTTACCAATTGACTCTTGCAATTGCCAAACATTACGAGATATTAAACAATATTTTATCTGAAAAATCTTAAAATTTCAATGAAAGAAAAAATAGCCATTGTTTCTGTTAAAAAAAATAAAGTTGCACCTCAGTAACAGTATTTCCAGGATGCTCCGGTTTTCGAAAATTTCACCGTTTGATTCTGCATAACCCATTTAGTATTTCACTTTAGTTTGGAACCTTTACTCCCATTGAGTTACAACACCTGAAAAGCCCCGAAAACCCTCTACACCATATTAATTTTCACCACTAACTAAGTCTTCTAGCTGCCAAGCGGTATGAGCTATCGAAAAGTATTTCCTCTAAAAGTTGTTGAAAATTTAGCACTTGTTTCAACGGGAGCAACATCGACTCCCCCACACACACTTTATATTCAAAATTTTGAAGTTATTCCCTCCGTAAAGGTACCGGTATTCCCGAGACTCTACTGTTTTCAGAAACATCACCGTATGATTCCGCAGATTCACTTTGATTTAAGCATTTTTTGTTTTAAAGATTTCTGTGCACTAGGAGCTGAGTTGTGACCCTGTTACTGATTTCCAGAACCACCCTGTAGATTCATCAGTAGTTCATATGTGTGCAAAGTTTCAAGTTGATGTGCAGTGGGTCAAAATTAGCTTACACAATTTCTCCCTAACTAACAACTGAAGTTAAATGAAAGCTTATAAAAAACAAGGAAACACTAGTAGTTTTCTTCTGTTCATACGCTCACAACAGCTTTATTTCTAGATGACTCATCCTACCACAGGTTCTCGTCTCAAGGTCAAGACCTGGCATGTCTATCAGGCTTCGATTCGTAACACACCTGCTCTCACCTAAAAGAACACAACTTTCTGTGTCTAAAGGATTGTATGATTTCTTTTGTTAAACGAACATCAAACAAGACTTGTTTTTAAAATGCTAAAACAAGAGAGAATCTTTTGACAATATTTACTAGTTGCCTTGAAACATAATTTTAATGTTTACATTTTTCATAGACCTTACTTTGAACCTCTCTTTAGAGATCTTTAATACTCAATAATGAGTTTCTGGTTCCTTCATAGCGAAGCTATAAGAAAAGGAGCATTCTAATCCCGGTTTTGGCGTCTGTCCGTATCCAGAAATTAAATCTCAAGAACTACAAAATTTAGAGAGATGCGTAGGTGTCGTTGGAAATGGCTTGAATAGACTTGCTCAAAGCCCCTGGAACCGTCCTGATTGGTGCACTAGTTCAATGTTGCCAGCCCATTTTTAAAAACTAATTGCTATTTTTTTTCATTCAATTAGACCTAGCTGCACCGAACTTGGCATAAACGTTATTCGACACAATACAAAAACACTGAGGTCGCCTGCGTCTCTAAGCAACTCACTTATCAGTGCTTGCTGCCTATTTTCTTGAAAATTATATTTGAATATGCTATTGTAAAAAGGACCTGAGTCAATTTTTGGTGGGTTTGAGCTATTGCTTGTTCCAGGCTCTCTGGGGTAGGTGTATGTTATGCATCACAAATGGTCCTGATCCAGAACAATAGCATGATAGCCCAGAAAGCTATTCTTACTCTGTTAGAGAAGATCGTTTTTGTAGTTTTTCACCAAACTCCATAAATGTTTTTCTTTTGTATGTGATTCGGGTCCCTTTTTATCGGTACAATAACATATTCATTTATTTTCAAATTATTTCCATTATTTTAGAACGCTTATGAACTTTGAATTTTATTATCCAAACCAAGGCAAGTTTCGTCATGAAATTCTAATAAGAAATGATGGCGTGAGTGTTAGTAAAGAGAGAACAACCTGTCACTCAAGTATTTAGTGGAAGAAAGTATTCTACGTTAAACACAAGCTTTTCCTTAATCATACTCGCCTCTTTTAGAAATTCTAAAGAACGCTATTGTAATATACAACTTTTAAATATTGTTAAAGTTGGAATTCATGTCACCCCGACATGAACTCCAACATTTTTCACACCGAATAAAATTTTCAAACATTTATTTTTCTTAATTCTAAAGTTAGTTACCTTTCTTATCTCTTATCAAAATGGCAAATTAAAAGATCTAAATACCTTGTCATAAAAGATTCATTTTAACATTTCTTTTGACAAAAATAAATTATGTAACAAATAAAGAATGCTTAACATGAATTGAATTTATATTTATATCTTTTTAGAGAACATACTTAACTGCAAAATAGACATTTGAATATTCAAATACCACTTCTTGACTTAATAAAGTCATAAAACTTTCAATACTGGTTCCATTTTTCGGTGAAGAAACTTGCAAATTTACTTGAATGGAAGGCATCAGAATTTAAAGGAAATTACCCATACCCATTCATTAACTATTGTAGGGTATTATAAACTTTGATTTTTAACCAAAAATAGACCTTGGTCTAATTTGAAGCAAATTTATTGATTAAACTTAGTCATTATTGTCAAAAGGTTACAAATCATTTACTTTCTGAAAAATACCAAAATAATACGTCTCAAAAACTAAGTGAGACTCTAAGAATTCTGTACTTCTCATCAAAACAAATATTGACGAAGACAACTACTTTCCGAAATACTAGACTAGGGAGCATACTCTACTTTCACGCACCCTATTGTGTCTTTGTAATACTACTTCAACTACAAATCTAGACACAAACTCTCTAAGGGAACCAAGAAAGTTTTGTCGCTTTTTGTCGAGGTCTGTGTTCAATTGGCCCTCATACCGTAAGTTGAATGCGAATGGAGATCAGGCGAAGGTCAGTTGTTGGTGTGGGTATAGCCAACATACTACCTGGTTTTGGAAGTTCAGTTACACCGTTAACGTGCGGAAGGACAGAGTGAACATGGGACCTCCACAGAGCGTCATAAGGGCGTGTATCCTGTACGAGTTCAAACTAAGGTCAAACGCAGCTACAGCGGGGCGGAATATATACCAGGCTTTTGGTGAGGGTGTCGTGACTTCGCGGAAAGTGCAGCGGTGGTTTACCAAATTTAAGTACGGTGACGAAACACTCGAAGATGTACCACGTGCAGTAAGACCAACACAGGTACAAAATGAAGATCTTCAGGCAACAATTGAGGCGAACTTTGGCCAGACATGCGAGGAACTGGGACTAAAATTCAGCACCTCCATCAACTTGGGAAGCACTACAAGTTGGCTCGATGGGTCCCACATGATTTGACTCCGGGCCAGAAGGCAATGTGAGCAGACACCTGTGTTTCTTTGCTGTCTCGTCTGAGGAAGGAGCCATTTCTGGACCATATGTTGACATGCGATGAGAAGTGGGTCCTGTACGAAGCTCCACGGCGCCGTCATCATTGGTTAGCATCCCATGAACCGGTTCCAAAACAGCAGAAACCAGCATTGCACCAGAAGAAGGTCCTCCTGTGTGTTTGGTGAACTGCTCGCGGCATCGTACATCGGGAACTGCTACCAGCTGGTCAGAGCATCAATGCAACTGTGTACTGTCAGCAGTTGAGCCGTGTTCAAGAAAAACTCACAACTCTGGAGTCAGCACTTCCGAATCGCAAAGGGATATTCCTGTTACAGGATAACGCTAAGTCCCACGTGGCTAGGATGACCTGGGACACCATTCTACGCCTTGGATGGGAAACACTATTGCATCCGCCATATTCCCTGTACATTGAGCAGTCCGATTTTCACCTTTTCCATTCCTTGGACAATCACCTTAGAGAACGCCAGTTCAAATCCCTAGTAGAGGTGCAAAATGCACTAAATATTTTCTTCGCTTCACGGCACACTAAGTTCTACCGCGATGGAATCCATGGCCTTCCAGAACGTTGGCAGAAGGTCGTCGATGCTGATGGGGGATATTTTTGATCTTCCAGGTACGTCTTAGGCGACATATCGATGTTCGAAAGTGGTAGGTGAAAAAGCGACACAACTTTCTTGCTTACCTTTATAATGTGCACCAAATTCGCTTTTGTATGTTTCAGCACTTTTCAGTATAATGCTTTTAATCAATTTAAGAACACTGTTCGTCTAAAGCACCTTAGTAATGGGAATCACTTTTCTCATTCTCATGTCACATTACAATAAATGTAGCACAAAACTCACAAGCTTGCACATTTGCAAATCTTCTCTGCTCGACAAATTAGAACTAATAAATATCACCTTTAAAGATTGAGAATATGCGCTCAAAATACTTAAAGCTTCTTAAACCCGATTATCGACTACGATTTTATAATTGATTGTTGTTAAGATTACTTAGTTTTTTATTTACTTTAGTAACCTAATTCATTTTTCCGAAAGTAACTTCAGTTTCACAGAACAAAAATTCTCACATAGTTTATTCCAAGTGTTTCATTCCCAACTTATTTAAAGACAACTAACTTCCTAATCTACATCCTAGGAAACGCGTTCAAACGATGTGGAAATTACAGTATTAATAGGTTTTAGCGGACTTTCTCTCGGCATTTATAATCCATAAGTTTATTTTCAACAATAAAATATTTCGTGCTAATGAAGATTACTTGACAAAATTAAACAATTCAGAAGTATACTTTCGAAATAAGTATTAGTATCTGATTACAGATAACTTTCAACTTCAAGATTACTTGAACTCAGCTGACGTAGCTCAGTTGGTAGTATGTTGGTTTAGCAATTGGATTGGAAAGTTCTGGGAGCGGATCCCAACGGTCACCGATCTGACTGAGCTTTTTCTAGGGATTTTCCTCAGTTATACCGGGCGAAAGGCAAGATGATACGAACTAGGTCCTGGCCGACTACCTTCCAAATCCCCACTCTTTCCTGGCCCGAATCTGAGATGCCGAAAGTTCATAAATAAATTCAAAGATTACTTAAGTCAAGTAACTCTTTTCCATAAATTCCAGGTGTCTTACTCAGTCTGAGATTGTTCAGCATAGTTGCTTCAGCTCTCTTAATATTTTATTATTTCTTTTAATGTTTATATCTCTTTAGAATAGTTCAAAACGGGTATTCTTTTATTCCAAACGATTGATTAATGGCGGTCATTTCTGTATTGTGGTGCATGCTAGTATTTGTGTTTGCAGACGGAAAATGCAATATCTATGGACAGATTTACCATAGGATGTTCAAACAAAAACATTTTTTTTCTTTAAAGTCTGTTTGATAATTTTAGTTCTCTGCATGAAAAACTCAACATTTCTATTAGGGCACTAGACATGGGCGGATTGATGGGGATCATTACCCCTAACCCAAATTATTTCAAAATGAGATAATTTTTAAGCGAGAGCTTTTAAAGTGTCTCTCTCGTGCCCCCCACCCAGGGTCTCTCTCCTAATTTCACCCATGGCACCAGATAGAAATAAAATATCATAGAACTCATAATACATAAACAGCAAGCTTCTCTATTTCTGTCTTCGCTAAAACTAGTGGGGTTTTGTTCAGAGCACGTGATTTTGAATTCATCCACTAGGCAGCTCTGGTAAAGACCTAATAATAGAATATGACGTCTACACCAGAGCTACGTAACGGATGAATTCAAAATCACGTGCTCTGAACAAAATTCCTTTAGTTTTAGCGCAGACAGAAATGGGGAAGCGTGCTAAGTCTATCTATTATGAACTCTATGATAATATTTTCACACGTTATGTACTTGTATAACGAGAAACTACGGTATAAATTTAAACTTTCTAACACTCTAAAAACTATTGTAACACACTAACTCCAAGCCTCTGGATTCTACAGTTGTGACAAAGTGTTATCGACTGGGGTACTGAGGTTGTGTACAACTTTACGTTTACGTTTAATCACATTTTATTTTGAAAACCCAACGAAATCCCCAAAAGGCCTATAAAACCCATATTTGCTCAGATAAACTGTTTTTTTTTAAATCAACGTTATTCCAAAACGCACTCCGTTGCGTGAAATGTAGAATGTAAACCAAAATCAAGGGGGTGACTTGAGTGAGAAAGGAGAAACATACCTTCAAACGAATTTCATCCCTTGAATTTTGATTTGAATTTATTTTAAGGCCTTTAGGCCGTATGGATAATGATGAGATGAATTGGTTGAATGAGAAAAGTGAGAGGAAACGAGAGCACCGCACGAAACCCACGCACACGGTGTTTGTCCACCACAAAGCCCACGGGGCATAAGCAGGGATTGGTCCGACGACCCCTAGAACCAGAGGTGAGCGCTCTACCAACAGAGCCACCGTGGTCCCTTCATCACTCGAGTTTTCAGCAGATTGGACTCTCTACGCAGCAGGATATCAATGTAAATAATCTCATTGAAGCGCATTGCGAACTAAACACATTATGGAGTATTATTGCGATGTAAACATGTATTTTCTTTGCGCCCAGAATTGGCATCAGAACTTCCACATTACGCCCATATTTGGTATTTTTCACGCATGGCTATGATAAGGTAAAATATAGTATCTTGAGGAGTTTCCAGTGCTCTATGACAGAAGTAATTAAACTGCAGTTTTACGAAAAGAAGCTGATTCTTTTACTGAAAATCACAGAACTTCTCCTCAAATAAACATAGGTAACAAAAAGACATGCCATTGCATCCTTTTCAATCGCTACTTTTCCGAACTACTACTACGTTATGGTAAACACTGTTCTGCATGAGATACGTAGTTAAGTGGTTCAGGTGTCGGACTTCGAATCAGGCGGCCCGGGTTTGAATCCTTCTCCTAGTTTGGGCATTCTCTTAAACTAATTACAGTGTGTAACCTTTCTGGCAAAATGTGTAAAATAGACGGGGGATATATTTGAAAAATATACATTTGAATGTAATTTTTGTGTAATTTTGAGATCATTTATTTCACTTTTAGGGCAAATGTTTATCTCACTTTTTTGTGTTCTGCTCCATACCTCATTATCTTTCAGAGTATTTTCTTGTTACACAAAAGTGTTTATAACATTAACTAATTACGTTTTTACATGTGCTAATTGAATATAAAAATTCTTAAATATACATTTCTACTAGTTTCTCTACGATACAAGAAATATTTATTCTAATTAAACCTGTTTTATTTTAAATTTCTCTAAGTGATGCTAACGCCTGCAATTTATATGATTCCACAATAAACATTCTCGTTCTTTTCCCTGCAAAAGACTTTTGGAGGAAGAATTGCACATCCTGGAGTGATATGCATTCAAGATAATGCACTAATCAAGTTGGGTTGCATATTCAATAGGCGAACGCTACCACAATTCATATAGCTGAAATGAGCATTTAAGGGGGTCAAAAATATATGCTCGCGATTGTACAAGCAGAAAACATTTAAAAAAAAAAAAGTAGACCGGAACTGTGTTTCGGCAAATCAGTTTGAAGACGGAGTACATTTCCTTTACTCATTTTCTGTTTGCATTTTATTTATTTTATACTGTATTAATGATGATGATGATTATAGGTGTTTTGCCCGAAGGCAGGTCTTTGACCCGAAGATCCCTGGGCAAGGTGAACCCATGTTGGTTTGCCATTGCCTTCCATGGGATGATGATGATGATGATGTCCTCACGACGAGACCTACAGGCAATGCCCGCGTTGATGGGAAAGGATCAGCGAGAGCGAGGCGAGCGCGGGAGAACTCGCTCTCGCGCGTATGTGAAAGCGCCCTAATAGTCATACTCCTACTCCTACTATTAATGCTAAAACTAATACTACAACCACTACTACTACCAATACTACAACTAACATTGTTACTACTACAACTACTAATGCTACTGCAACTACTAATTAAATTATTAACAGCATCACATAATCTGTTTTAAAACATTAAATCCAAATATTTTTACTTTACAACAATCCAAATTTGAATTTAAAAATCTAAACTATTTATTTATTTCTGATTGTTGTTTTAACTTAAAATGGAAACTGTATTTCTCATACAGTACCGGTACATTTTATAGGAATATGCTACAAATATACCCGTGGGGATATTGGAATATCCCAAGGATATTCTACGATATTCTCGGCATATGCGTAGAATATTCAACGAATATCTGAATGTCTGGAATGAGCGCATATCCTAAGGGTATTCTTGGGGATATCCCAAGTATATTCTACGAATATGTCGAGAATAATTATTCATTGGGGACATTCTTAGATTTCCTAGGACGGATTCAATCTAGATCTGAAATGTGATATCGGGACTTTATGATTTGGAGCAGACTCTGTGCAGTGTTCGAACATATATCACTAATTCTGTCCCTATCTGCAAATTATACAAATTGAACACTGGCTATGTGGGTTATTTCATTGTTATAAACAATGAAATTACGCCGAGAATAATTTCTCTTTGGGGATATTCTCAGAATATTCCACGAATCTTCTTAACATTTCAATCTAGAATATTAATTTAATATTCTGGAAAAGTATATCCTAGGATTATCCTTAATTAATCCCAAATATTCTGGAACATTGTACGCACATTGTGGATCTAAAAGGGATATCCCTGGGATACCTTGTGCTATGTGGGTTTAGACACTATTTTTGTGTCACACTTTTATTTTCATTTATATATGTAATTATTTTAGCTGCACAGTAATTTCTGACAATCTAGTTACTGATGCTAAGGGGCAATTTTCCGCGCCATTGCATTAGTGACCCATTTTTTCTACATGTTCCATCCAGACACGTACCTAGAAGTTAGTTTTGGGAGTAGTCCAATGACTTCCTGGGACTAGTCTAAAGTGTGTGTGAATATGACATTTGCATTAAATATATACGAATAATATATATATTCGGACACGATTTTCTATTAACCAATTTAAACAACTTCATCGAAATTATGTTACAAAGTTCCTTCAAACGATCCTTTTATTGTCCAAACAAGTAGTCAAGACGGGGAAAATTGGTGCGTAAAGGAATGACACGGGAAATTCTTTAAGATAATTGAAGGATAGCCACTTGCCCAAGAAAGTAGCTTAGCTTCGGCCCCATGGCTACGTCTTTATCTTGATGTGCACCCAGTAAATATACGAGCATTTATTTAATGTATGAAACAAATAAACACCTGTTACTTCTTCGTACCTTCCTGAAGAAGGCGACGTTTCTTTTAATTCTATTGTTAATGAAGTGGTCTATTTCACCAAATAAAAAGCCAATGTCAAGGAGGGCTTATGCCCCTCTTGTCCATACGAGCCGGCGCCCATAGTTGAAGGTACCATCGCAGCACTTTCCTCTTACAACAGGAAAAAACCATCAGTCAGGTCAGGATGGTCGGCCACTGGTATCGAACCCAGGACCAATCGAATGTGAAGTCGAGAGAGTAAATCTGGCGGTAATATTTTAAAAATAAAATAAGGAGACAGATTCCGCTAACAAAAGAATCATATTGTCAAATGTCAATACATATCAGATCTTTGAATGTGTTTTCTGCTTTTCAGTTGAAAGTGTTTTTTGAATTATCTGGTTATTACCCATAGGTTGAAAGAATTCTTTGAGGTACAGACAGGCGACAGACAAGTGCTTTAGACCGCTAACACAATTCAATTCAATTTATTCAGCTTGTACATTAGCTTACGAATAGTAAGCATTACAGTTGTCAGATAACAAAACATCACAAATTATCAGTTAAATATTCAGTCATTGTGTAATAAGACTTGTGTACAAGGAAATTAAACAGTCTTCTCTTAAATATATTAATATTGCTTATACCTTTCGTGTCTAGCGGGAGTTTATTGTATAAGTGTGTACAGTTCATATATACGCTTTTTTGAGAAGAAGAGGAATTTTGCTGTGTAACATATACATTTTTTTGTTGCCTAGTATTATATAAATGAATACTGTTACAACGAATTAATAGTTCTTCATTTTTTTACATATAAAATAGACCTGTACATATGTAGACATGGTAAAGTCAGCAGTTTTTGATTCTTGAACGTATCTTTATAGGATGTACCTCTACGTAAACCAAAAATTTACCTAATTGCTCTCTTTTGTAGACGGAATAGCGTTATAACCTGGTTGAGGAACCCCAAAAAATCACTCCATAGTTTATTAGTGAATAAAATTTTGCAAAGTTGATGACTTCTGTGCAGTTAGATATTTGAGTGAATAGAGACACGGGGCTGGCGGCTGTTGTTCTGTTAGTCTCCCTTATTTTTGCTTTTCTTTCTTTCTTCAGTTCTGTTCTTCATCGAGCCGAAAAAGAACAAAATTTCACTTTTCTATCCCATTCACAGACGTTACCATACCCCGTACTGCGCTAGCCAACTTTGACAATGGGCAGTGGAAGTCGAAGGAACAGGAGCGGTGTCATTTGTTTTGAGGGGATTTCAGCAAGAACTTGATCTGTTGGCATAAAAAAGAGATACTTGAACTCCAAGGAGGAAGGAGGTCTTGGATTTGTCAAGGTCACCTGAATTCTGCTGACTCTACGAAATCTCGAAAGTTAGCGCCTCGTATATTTTTGTTTCGCAATAATAAAACTCTGACCTGTCCTCAAAGGGGAGGTAGCTTCCTATCAACCCTCTGTCCCCACCCCACTACTAAATAGGAAGGAACAGTACTACAGCGCCAGGCAATTTTTCGGCGTTCAAGACAATTTCTTGAATGTTTCGAACAGATATTTTCTTCAGATTCTAAATGTTAGCCAGCTCCGCCCGCCTCTTAATGCTTTTAAGTAGCAGAACAAGCCTTGAATACACCTGCCAACTAGGGGCCAATTCTTGGCGACAGGCTACACACGATTTTTCGCTCATTGGACTTGGACAGGCAGCTATATTATAGATTGAGCGGGCTGTGTTTCAAACGAAGTAATCGGCAGATGAGTAATACCACAGAGTTAAATACGTATTTTACTCTGTGGTAATACATAAAGTTTGCTTGGATTGTCGTTTCAAGGTCATTCCACTCATTGGCAACAAGACCATACTCTGTGAGGACAAATATCTCCCTTGAATTAGGGGATGGAGTTAGTTGTTCAGTTGTCAGAGCAGGTGGCGCTAGTTGGGGAGTGTGACTGTGATCAGAGAAAAGAGAAATCGCTGCAACCACGCAAAGGTACTGTGGTTCTTTCTTGTCTTGTGTAGATTGTGTTCGTACTCAACTTAATTGCTTCGAAAGAAATTGTATATTAAGCTCAGAATGACAGAAGTTTCTGCCAAGGTCAAGCGAACAGTGGGGAAAGAAAAGTTGTAAGAGAAAGGGAAAATATGTTAAGGGGAAAGAAAAGTTATAAAGTAGTGAATAAACTTCAATATCTGATGAGATGTAGTGCACACAAAAGCATAAATGTGATCACCAATGATACGGAAACAAAGATATTTTCCAGAGTATCTGTTTTCTTTAATTCGTATGGAATTTATTATTAATTAATATTTGTCAGCAAATGAGCTACAATACATAAGATGATGAATTTAGGGAATGGTACAATGGGGAATATATCTTGGATATTCAAACACCCCTCGCTTGGTAAAAATATTACAATTAGATAAAAGTAATTTAAAACAAAGAAAGAAGCATTTCCCCAATGAAAAAATTGTTCCCAATGAAAGTGTTAACAAGGTGAACAAAAATTGGTGATTAATATGAGATCTGTAGTTCCAGAATTTTCGCAGGATATACGCTGTGAATCTTTTAGTTTATGAATCTTTAAGCAGAGACTACACTAAAAAAAAAAGAGGTTGTGCTAATACTTTTCAGCGTCTCAGGGCGACCACCACTTTTATGTATTTAATGAATACAAAAAATCAATGTTGATTTCCTTAATTGAACACAATGGATGTGTTGTTTATTTATTTATTTAGTGACAACACAACAGGCAATGGCCCAATTATAGCGTTGAGCTTTACAAAGTAGTTGTACAGTACAGAGTTTATTGACAATGTCATCTCTATTTTTTTTAGGTGACATATAGCATACGTCCAGATCGTTGTGAACTGTACAGGGTTTGTTATATATAGTACAAATTCTCGAGATTAGTGACCTCATCAAGATATTAGTTCTTGCCTTTTTACAGTGGAAGAGACCAGTATTATTAACGTGAGTTTTAGATGATGGGACACGAAACTGTAATGTTGAAACTAAATACATACAGTCTAATTTATTTTGAACAATTTTTTTGAGGAAATAACAGATCAGCAATGCTGCGCCTTTGTTCTAAACTTTGAATATTAAAGTTCTTAATGACTGCATTGTAATTATCAAAAGCAGGGTAGATTCGAATTTCTTTAAAAGTTTAAGGAATTTAAGAAATTTTGATTGGATTTTCTCTAATTGTAGGCAATGTTTCAAATGATATGGATTCCAAATAGAAGAAGCATATTCTACCTTGGAGCGAACATAGGCATAGTATTTTTTTTTCCAATGTTGATATATTGTTAAACTCTCTTCCCGTCCTAATTACGAATTCTAATAACTTCAAGGCTTCATTTGTTATATTTGTAACGTGTATGTTAAAAATTAATTTCGAGTAAGAACTGGCACCAAGATCCTTAACTACGGTAAGTCTGTTTAGTACAACTTTATTAATGGAATAACCAAATTGATGAGTGGTTTTATTTATATTAAATGATAATACTTTACATTTACTTACGTTGACTCCAAGTTGATTAATAGCACACCAGTTTGCAATATTATCTAAGCTTTGCTGAAGTCTTATGCAGTCTCCGATAGAGTTGACTTTTGTATATATTTTGAAGTCTTCTTCAAATAACAATTTTTCATTATCAGGCACATAATCATGAAGTTCATTAACAAACAAGAGGAAGAATAGAGGTCCTAGGTTCGAACCTGAGGAACTCCTGAGAGTGGAGAATATTCATATGATTTGTATCCTTTATAGACAACTGATTGTTTGCGATTTGTTAAGTATGAATAGAGGAGCCTTATCACAGTGGGTGAAAAGTGATAGTGATTTAATTTTTCGAGTAATATATTGTGATGAACTCTGTCAAATGCTTTCACAAAGTCAATATAAATCACATCAAATTGTTAGCCTTCATCCAACCAATTTGCTTCGTAGTCCGTAACAACTGCTAAGCTTGTTACCGTGGATTTCTGAAAAACAAAATCGTGCTGCTTAGTTTAGATAACTGGTTGAATATGATTACTAATTCTCTTGTATAAGATCTGTTCAAATACTTTTGCAAAAGCTGGTAATATTGCAATTGGCTTGAAGTCATTAATGTCTCTACTATTATTAGATTTTGGGATAGGACAAACCAAGGTAGATATCCATTTGTCGGGGAAAGTGCATGTTTTTAGGGATAAGTTATTCTATGATAAGTCGTATTCTATTATGAGGTCGATGCCAGAGCAACCTAGCGGATGGATTCAAAATCACGTGCTCCTATACTAAAACCCATTAGTTTTAACGCAGCCAGAAATGGGGAAGCGTGATAAGTCCATCTATTATGAGGTCTATGAAACAACGTATACCTCCGTATGGCCAAAAAAAAATCCTTTCAAGAAATGTAAAAGGATGGTGGTTTCGGAGTTCTAAATTCCGCAGCAACAAAAATGGTCATTCGCATTCCGGAATCCTGGTTTTCAGTCACTTAAGAATTATGTTTTATCATTGTAAATTCTTTCAAAACTATTTCGTGTGTCGTAAGTTAACAATATGTATAAGTATTTTAATATTACAGCCAGTCGAAGTTTAGTATTATGGTACGTTATGCTATGATCAACACCGAATGACAAGTTATAAAATCTGTCTATCCATGTATCCTGAAATAATTAAAGAACTTTTTAGCTTCTCTAAAAGATGCAAGTTCCAGCCCCCGTGGTCCAGGTGGTAACGACGCGGACTTCGGATTGGTGATGGGTATCACGCGGGTTCGAACTTCACGGCCGACCACCCTGACAGGCTTTGCATGCGTCCATTTATTTGAAATCAATTTCGATGCTGAACAACTTAAATCGGAACCTAAGAAGTTTAGTGATTTTCTTTTTATATCTCTCTACGCTTAATCACAGGTGCGCTCTTACACTCTGGACGGAGAAGTGAATTGTGTGGAATGCTGTCTCTCCTTTCCCTGTATGCTTATTATTAAATTCCCTGTATGTGTTATTAAAAGTCAACGTTATGTAAAATTACCATTTATTTTATTACGAGAGACGAATGCTACACATGACGCACCTAGAAATAAACGGGTGCAAAGTGGCATCTGCAAATAAAAAGAATAGAATTCATATTTTATATATGTCACGATATACGTCGCATATTTTTCGTCGTAATAAGAGACGAAAACTTTATTGTTTAAATTTATTTTCAAAAGTCGCATTCTACAGTTCATCCTTTTCTTCAATTTGTCAGGGGAAAATACTATTCAATTCGTGTAACGAATGGGCACTTTGGTCTATGTGATTTGTCAGGCGGTTGGCAACGCGAAGCGGGAGAAGTGCTCAGCGAGTTTCGTTTCCTTGTTGTTTTCAATGCTCAAACTGGCATCGCTGTTGCCATAAGACCAACAGTAATTTCTAAGTCCTGGACGAGTAATAGATGCCTAAATGCCATAAGTAGAATTAAACTTTAAAAATGTTGTGGAACAAACTAACAAAAACTAATCAGTTCAGCCTGATCTCTATTTTTTTTAAAAATACAGTAATAAATGTTAGTTTGAAATCATTTTGTTGTAGGCTAATAATCTACCACGTTATTACGTAGTAAATGATTTCAAGAAAATGCCTGTAAGAAAATAATTTCAAACTAACATTTTTTACTGCATATTTTAAATACATAGCTCAGTCTGGGCTGATTAGTTTTCACCAAAATCAACTTAACAAGTCGTGATGCTTTACCTCATTCCTGTATTTTGGCTGTCCAATGAAAATTGGGGATGTGTTCGGCTCCAACACCAACTTGGGAAATGGAAATAGCATTAGTTTCTCTGCATCTGCGCAGTGAGAACATCGTATCCCACGTACACATTGTTGCCATATTTCCTAGTCCTTTTGCTTATAATCTATATTTGGAAATACTCCGGATACCACCTATGTCGGTTCGGTGAAAGAACAAGAAATACATTCTATCCTTATTTTAAGTTACTATACCATCATTCCCTTGATATGAATTGAGAGGAATATCCAGATATGTGGTTCCAGGTTCAGAACACTTGGATTTATACGAAATCTGAATCATTTTAACACAGCCCAATTTAATTGTTTGATTATGTTGCAGTACTTCTATACAATAATGGCAAAAATCTACCAAGGAATACATTTTTATTTCGATTAATTTTAATGCAAACACAACAAACAGCAGCAGAATGAAAAACTACAAGAAAACAAGTCTCTTTCCTCTAAGAGCTTCTCGGTCATATGCAGTACCGTAGCGAGAGGGAGGCTAAGCTTCCCTAAATTTTTCATAGCCCCCTACCAATATTTTCCATGCATGTATCAAAATTAAAGGTTTAGGATATACTTTATAAAATTTTAATAGCTTTCTGCACATGCTCTTAAATGTATATTATTGGTACAAACGTGTGCTTAGTATATAGTATTCCATTATTTTCGAATTGAATAACTCATAAATTGAATAATCAGCACTTTATACATATATTTAGAAATACTTTCCTATAGCAAATTTGAGAAAAGGTGCCATTGATGACCCCTTACAAAGTTGTAAATTCATTTTGCAAGTTTCTTGTGCGAGAAATATTATAATATAATATTCGAACGTGAATTAACGTCTTGTGATAATAAAAGAGAATTTTTAGACTATCGTGTACCAAGTTTTAAAAATTAAAGACGAAATGAGAAATGTTTACGAGTGCCACCTGAAGTTAGATTCATTTGACAGATTTGGACAGATGGGACTGCTCTCCCCATATAAAATATACTCTAATAATAAAAATTGAAATTTCAACTTCCAGAAATTAGCAGTACCTACACCATCAACTTAACTTCTTTGCTCAATAAAAGCGCACACAGGAACTCGTCAAACTTCCTCTCAAATATAGGGATGGTTTAAAATGTAAAAGCACAAAAACACCTTAGGCAACACGGGGGCTGCTCAACTCCTTGCAAAAAAATACATAACAAATAAAAGAAATGTATATATATAAATCACAGCCATATTCAATCCACTAGTGGATGAGGCCTCTCCCCGAAGGGAGGAGTTGGTCTACTGCTCCCACGCTGACCAGACGGGTTTTGAGAGGAGAGCCGAAGCTCTCACTGTGATCGCTCTTTATTCAGGTAGCTCCCCAATTGGCCTCACGACGCTGGGTGGACGCCGCACAGGCAACACCATCTGGAGTACTGCAACGGACACCCGTCCAAGCACTGACCAGACCCAGAGTTGCTTGACTTCGGTGATCTTACGGGAACCGGTAGACCAGCTCGGCTAGGGCATTGCGAGCTCCTGCGTAGCCTACTCGGTAGCGCGCTCGACTTCAATGCTAGCGGTCCTGGGTTCGATTCCCGGTGGGGGCTCAAAAATTTCGGTGTTGACCCAGCATCGTGAGGACAATTGGAGAGCTTCTGTGAATAAAAGACAGTGCCGATCACAGTGAGAGCTTCGGCTCTCCTCTCCCAACCCGTCTGGTCAGCGTGGGAGTAGTAGACCAACTCCTCCCTTCGGGGAGAGGCCTCATCCACTAGTGG
>JAGDQP010012607.1:24989-49852 GCA_022664845.1 Lepisma saccharinum
AAACGGAATAACCTACGTTTTATCGAATAACAGGGAAATTCTTCAAGACGTGTCTGTTCTTAACAGTTTCAAAATTTCGAGTGATCATAGGATGGTAAGATGTAAAATGTAACTTAATACTAAACTTGAGGGAAAGAAGCTTATCAGTAGAAAACCGCTACTTTTAGATCGGGAAATTTCAAGGAAACACAGACAAACATTCGAGATAGAACTAAACAACAAATTCAACGCTCTAAAAGAGTTAGAAGATAAAGAAAATATCAATAGCCGAAACAAAATACTGACTGAGATAATAAGAGAGACGGCAAAGGAAATAACAGGTATCAAAAAAGAAAAAAAGAGCAAAAGAGCAAAATATCAAAAGAAACTAAACGATAGACCTCATATTCTCTTGTGTGGTCGATGGTAGAGCAACCTAGCAGAGTAATCAAAATCATGTGCTTCCGTACAAAAACCCACAAGTTTTAGCGCAGCCAGAAATACGGAAGCGTGATAAGTCTATCTAGTATGAGGTCTATGGCTGAACTTGATGAAGAGAAGGAGGGAAATGAAAGAAGAGGAAAATTACATAAAGAGGATTGAGTAAATAGCACTAAATAAAACCGGAGGAAATAAAATAAGAGAGGAAGTACGAAGATACAACGAAAATCTTATTTGAAATATAATCGAGGAGAAGAAGAGCCTGAAGAAAATAAAACAGCAGCTCATGACAGGGAAAAATCAAATAATTGCAGTTAAGAGACAGATGAGACAGAAACCAGAAGTAAGGAGGAAATTTTAAAAATATTTGAAAATTTCTACAGATTATTGTTTTACTCCGAATAAGAACTAGGAAAAGAAAATTCAGGAGAAAATGATGTAAATTTCTCAGCCGTAATGATAGAAGAACTTGATAAAGTAATTCGAGGTACGAAGAACAAAAAATCACCAGGAGATGATGGACTCTCAACAGAGAATTTTAAATGGGGATGTAAAAAGAGGAATTTCAGAAATTATTCTCAATGTTCCTGACGAAAAGAGAAATACTCTTAAGTTGGAACAATGCTATTTCGTTGTTAAAGAAAGGAAAAAAAAAGACGCATCGGAAGCTAAATATCAGATAGTCTACTGTCAATTATATACAAAATGTTCACCAAAATATAGACTTTGTGAAAGTTTTCCCGAGTTTTTTCCATCATGTTTGCACTATGGAGGTTCTGACCATTTTCAAGAGTGGGCGTTCTGACCGTTTTGGTGGGCGTTCTGACCAGTTTCAAGAGTGGGCGTTCTGACCAGTTTCAAGAGTGATCGTTCTGACCGCTTTTAAGAACGTTAAGGATATGTTGTTTGCAGCGTTGGACGCTGTTAATTTTTTTTATGTTTGTATATTCGGATCAGTGGGCGTTCTGACCAGTACACATTCAGATTGGTGGGCTTTCTGACCATTTCGGTGGGCGTTCTGACCATTTTGAAAAGTATGCGTTCTGACCAGTGGGCGTTCTGACCGATTATACATTTGGGCGTTCTGACCATTTTGGTCTGCTTTCTGACCATATTTACTTTTGGGCTTTCTGACCAGTGGGCGATCTGACCGTCTCTGCATTTGGGTGTTCTGACCTTTATTGTGGGACCTTTTTAAAAATGAAATATGAGGGGTCAAACTATGGGGTCGCACACATTATGCTAAAGAGACGGAATAACGGCGTCCAGTGATAATTTGATCCAATTTGATTTAAATGGACTTTACGGAACATTATTACTGTGTTTACAGACTTTAGTCGACCGCAAACAAAAACTAACTGAAATATGAGGGGTCAAAATTTGTGGTTGCACACATTATGTTAAAGAGACGGAAGAACGGGTCCAGAGATAATTTAATCAAATGTGATGTTTATCGACTCTAGGAAACTGTATTACTGTGTTTACAGAATTGTGTTAACCGAAAACTTACTGAAACATGAGGGATCGTGCACATTATGCTAATACGACGGGGTAACGGGGCCCAGTAATAATTTTATCGCAGTTGATTTAAACCAATTCTTGGGAACATTATTGCTGTGTTTACAGAATTATATTCACCGGAACTGTACATTCCATAATGCGAGTACAATACTAAATTTACGACATGATTCATGCCGCCCGCTACACCATATTAAAAAATAAGCCAAAATAAGTTTTATCGTAACAAATATCTTGCTATGAGAGCATTTTGAAAAAAAAAAATGTTTTATTGCAAAAATTAATGTACTCAAAATTCCCTACATAAGAGGTTATTTTCATTTTTCTTTTAGTATACACCGTTTCTGCGCTAGAGGTGTTTGTAGTTTGCATTTTTCTCTAAGCCATTTTGTAAGAGCAGTGGACAAGCAATTTACAGCTGAAAATTGGCATATCTGGATAAATACATATACTGAGTAATATACGGAATATGATATTTTTGTTCATTGCCGTTCGCTCCGCGATATCGAAGAAATGGTCCCTGAAATGATCGATAATTTGACGATATTACGTTTTGAGTATGTTTTAGATACATTATTGTCACACATAGTAGTATTCATATGGTCCAATATAGCGGAATAAGCGTCATAACACTAAGGAAATTAATTTAGAATGTCAATCACAACGTAAAAAAATGTCGAATAGAGAATATGCATAACGACTATACCTAAGAAATACTGTAATGAAGGTATTGCGAAATATCGTATTTCGGGTCCCAGTTTTAAATATGCCGGAGCGAGAATCAGCGCATAAATTTAACAAATTGAGTATGGCACTCAGGACGTTAATCTGAATAAAATAGTCTATTTTGAAAATCAATCTACTATCCAAAGAAGCACTGAAAAAGAGATATCGTCACAAAACATTTCGCGCCCCATTTCTCCAATATGGAGGAACTAACGGTAACGCAACAAGATCACATATTCTGTCTATTAATCAGTGTTTGTAATATTTCCAGGTGTGTCCATTTTCACCGCTCTGTTGCTTGGATTTCGCTCTTACAAAATAACGTAGGAGAAGACCTGAAAAATTACATTCACCTCTAGCGCATCAACGGTGCATCCTGGATAAAAGAAAAATAACTTTTGGTGTAGGAAACTGCCTGTTCATTAATTGTTGTAATAACATGTTTTGCTGTAAAATTCTTTTAAACTGAGATATTAAAATAAACTTGTTTTGAATGCCATTTTTTCAGTATCGCAGAGCGAGCAACATTGCATCGAGATCGAAAATCTAGTATGTTACTCATGATTTGAAACTCTGTCAAACATAGTACATAGAATTTTCAAAACTGCAATTTTAACTAGCACGCTTATTCCCAGCTGCCTATTATTTAGCCTATAATGTGCGACCCCATAAGTTGACCGTTCATATTTCAGTATATTTTCCGTTGCGATGAAAACAATTGTGTAAACACAGTAATAATAGAGTCGACTAAATTCAAATTCGATCAAATTGTCACTGGATTCCATTATTCCATCTATTTAGTCTAATGCACCTTGCGGGTTCATATACCTTGCCTTTTCTACATAAAACTGCTATTGGTAAATTACCGTTTAATGCGTCACCTCCGGACCACGGCTGCAGATTTTTCTCTATATGGTTAATCTCCATTTAACATGTCACCTTCGCCTCCGCCTTCGCCTCTCTACCGCCATCTGTGTAGGATTTAATGATATTTTTCTCTGCTACTCTACCGCCATCTATTGATTTTTCTTGTGAATTATAATTATCGGAATTCCTCATCTCTCTACCATCATCAGTTAATATCACAGCTAATTGCTGCTATTATCATCATTCATTAACATTATTGCAAACTTACTGTGTGTTAATCTATTGATATGATTGCTAACTTATTGAATAGTGTTATAACTAAGTAATGAATTGTTAGTTTTCCTATACGGGTGCAATCAGAAGTACTTCAACAGGCGCTTTGCATCAGATGAATACTGTAATGGTATATTTAACATGAGATATTCTCATGAAAATTTGTTGCTGCTACGATGAACTTGTTTATTGCTGTAAAAAAAAGCGGTGAAGTTTTAAACAATAACATCAAATTCTGTTATTAGCTTTCTCTCTTGTTGTTAATCCATATTTTGTATGAATTTGCTTTGCCTTTTCGTGATACTTCGTTGTGTGTGCAACACAGGAAGTTTCTATCAATGTGAATGGCATGTGAAAATCATATTATGTGTGGGTGTATTAAAGATTCTAATTTGCATATGTTTTATCTCTCTCTCCTTTTTTGTATCTGTGATATCCATGAAAGAGTGAATTCTAGTTTTACATGCAATGTAACAAAGTTTTTTTTTTCTTGAAAACTCTAACCTGCAGAAAACATGTTCACTAAAATTGTTCTATCACTCTTTCGTTTTTCACATCATAAATGTATGAAGTTTGAGCTATAAGTATTACTGTACAATAAGTATTTTCGGGGACTGTTTCTTCAAAATCCATTATAATTTTAATATTGGTTCGTTCGTTAATAACAACTTGTTTGCGTTTACTTGTATTAATGACATACATTGGACGATTTTCTATAAACTCTTTTGGGGAATAAAACATATCAGTATTTTTCTGTGTTACACGTTTAAAAGCAGTGTAACTATCATACATTTTAAGATAATCTACTTTTGTGATATCCAGGTTTAAATTCTCACGAGGGAAGATTTCGTTACGAGCATTTTTTAAATAAATATTCTTAATCTTACATGTATCAAACTTACTAGCGTCTTTGTCTCGAGTATTATAATCACGATTAGTTTGGAAAAGAACTATTACAAAATCAGGCATATCGAAATGCAGTGAGTTAAACTGTGTTTTTACATCAAATTCGAAATAAGAACCTGAAACATGTCGTTGAATACTTTGATACGTTAGAAATACAATTGGTATTTGAGGTTGTCGAAGTATATCTGCTTTTAATTTCATCGAATAATTTTTCTCGTATTCGACAATTGGCATTGTAAGCTCCATTGAAGTAATCACTAATTTAGCAGGATGAGCTAATGTAGCATCATCTAGAGTACCAACTGCTTTCTTTGTTTTCCAGCGATAAAATAAAACATCATTATTTGCACTTCTTTTAAATGTTTTTCGAAGCCCGCTCTTCTACATAATTTCCTTATAATCACTAAAGAAACCAAACAGCAAACGTAATGGAAACAATACTGTATTCTCTTTCCGTGGAAGTTTCGCATCAGTTATCAATCCATCTGACTTAAAATATTCGAGCTCAGGCTTTGATAATCGACATGTGGCAATAGCATTTGAAGTAATTCCCGGATAATCTATTCTATCAATAACAGTACCATGTTTGCGTACCTCTACCTGCGAAAACAAATATGGAACAAATTTATCTATTAATTTAATATTCGACCCTGAAGTAAAAGTTCCTCCAGCATCTCTTCCAATAACTTCATATTTGATGTATAAATCACCGTAGTGTGGGTGCACAAAACCATCGCCGGAAGTGATGTCAAATTCTAAATCTTTGTTTGCTTCATTCAAGTTATTAAATGTACGACGATTCATTGGGAAAGATTGATACTCATAGCTTTCAATAAATTCCATCTTTAAAAAAGACTATATTATATTCAACTTTGTTTGTTTTTGCTATCATTTGTGCTATAAAAAATCATTTTAAGAATCATCATTTTTAATCATGAGAATTACGCTTGTTATTGCGCCACCAAAACTAATTGGTTCATGCAATTCATTACTAACACTTATTTCAATGGAACGTACATGGCTCTCTTGTATAGCAAAAATAATGGGTATTTAGGCTCATAAGCAATTGGTTCTAAAAATTATGTTAATGGTTTAAATGTTGCTATAATATTAGTTTCCTTGTGCTTATACTCATTATCTGCTATAATCATACTTCTTGCTAAATTACAGTGTATATTAAATGTTTCAATACTTAAGAACGTTGGAAGAAATTGACCTATGTGAGTTACTTCTGGCTTAAGTTCACTATTATTCTTGAAACCTAATAACTTACCAACAGTTCCTACATTAAAATTTTCTGCAAACGGTGTAACTTCCATTCGATGAGTTACATGATTTTCATTTAGAAGCACCTCTTTAGGTAGTGTTGTCTCTAATGTTGATGCATTATACTGACCCGGTGGTATGTCTCTCTCCTTTATGAATGTAAGTATTGCTACTTTTTTACATTTGGTATTAAGTACATACTATAAAATCCAATCAATGCAATTTTCAAATTTTAATTTTGATTATTAATTTCATTATGAACATTCAGCCGAAGCTTTGGTGTAGTCCCCGATAAGTGCAACACCATCATTGTTTAATAAAATACTATGTAATATACTATTTTTATACATGATTCATTAAGTAATCAAGTTTCAATCTTTCAATAGCTTGATGAAAATTGTTTCCATCAGATAAGAACTTCAATAGTTTAATACATAAATGACCACAAATCACATAGTCAACATGTTATATTCGATCAATATTATATTCATTATAGTATTATTAGGATTTAAATACTCAATAAAAGACTTGGGAGGTACTCTACCAAATGAATCGAATATGCAAGCTTTATTATTTTCATACCAATAACAAATCCAGTGAGTTCCTGTATTAATTGATCGATCTAAGTTAATAACTGCACATTCTTGTTTTAACGGTGGAGTAGAAGGAAGATTATCCGACATGTACACACCTCTAAAGTGTTTAATATTCAATTCTTTAGCTATACGTTCGAGATCATAATTGGTGAGCGCTTTCTTTTACTCTATTTAAGTCCTTCAGAAGCTTTTTTTTTAAGTCCTTTACCTTTAGTCAGAATTGATGATTCCATAACTTCATTATGACGCTTTTGTCCTTCTAGTTCTTGTTTATTTTTCTTCGAATCGATTACCGCCTTAGCTATAGCTGCTGAACCACCTGCAAGACTACCAACCGCTCCCAATGCAGCAAGTATCGCTGTAATTGTAAAAATGAAACCACCTGTTTTCGGTTGATTACGTAGTTTCTTTAACTGCGCTAATCTTACTGTAATGTTAGAGACATATTATGGCCCTTTTAAAGCATTTTTGTTTCTTCGCAAGTTTTGCTTTATTTAAGATATTGCTAAAATTTAATGACTTTAATTCTTGTGCCGGAATTTGAATTTTACACCTTTTGCCTTCATTGTATAAAAATACTATATTATATTCATAATTTTGAATTTATTCAACAACTACAGCTCAAGCTTCTACCCAGTGTTTAAGAAAAAAATGCAGCAATCTATCAACCCAACCCCATTTTCCGTTTTGTGTTCATTGCCATTGCTACTCCCAATTAAGCTAATTTTTCACTTAAAACAGAATATTTGCTAATAACTCTATCAAAAGCTTTAAACACTAAGTCTTGATCAGCTCTATGTCTGTCTGATAGATCTTTAAAGTTCTTATACGCAATATCATTCTCTCGACATGCTTGATCTAATCTATTTATACCCCGATCACCTTTCGCTAATCTTTCATCTAAACGTGTACCAGGACCACAGAACTCGTAGCCTGGAAGATGAAGTTCAAAGGGTAATTCATTAAAATATCGTTCACTAAACCTTTACCTTCAATAGTATGCCAAAATTTTGGTGGAAGAATATGAATGATTTTATGAGGTAACCTAAACCTTTTGGATTAGAAACAATAAAATTGGATAATCGAGATGAAATCATTTTCATAATACCCACTTTCTCATTATAAAAATTCTTATTCCCAGCTGCTTTTCGCCTGCTATAACTAATAATCTATCTAGTAACTTTCTAACATCATCCATCCAAACAAATTGTTGTGGCATATTTGTGTAGCGCTTAATCCCCTTTCCTTGCTTCCTTTCTTTCAAACCTTCACCATAGTTTTCAATTCAAGCCCAATAAGTTTAATTAATGTTTTGTACTTATCACTGGAGCTTGATTTTACTCTATTCTGCGATGGATCATGATTCTGATATAAAGCATTCGTCATCTTTAAAATTTTCTTATCAGTTTCATAATCTTCATTAGTAAAACCTACTGGTTGTTTACGAGTTATTAACTCCCGTAAACCTTCTCTTCCTTTAAATTTTTCATAGATTGGGGTTGATGAATCTTGTGCGATTTTACTCTCACTATAAATAACTAAATCATCATTATCAAAGAAGACATTATAACTTCCAATTTTCCACTGCACTACACCAGCTATATCAATAGAGTATAATCCAAACACTTCATCTTTATCTAACCTATTAGTACTTAAATATAGACTCGGTAATGGACCTAACTGAATTCCTTTCTCTTCTTCAACATCTTTCGTTTCTTTAGTGTCTGGCAATGCCTTAGGTGAAGCAAATAACCGTTTCTCAAATGAGTGTTCTGATATTGTTGGTGGATAATTATTAATATTCTGTTGTGCTACAGGTATAAGTTATGTAATTAGATTTCTGTTGTCATCGGTTACTCCTTTAATTTCTTTTCCCAAGCTTTAAATCGCCTCAATCAATGGTTTCTCTTGACGTTTTTGCTTTTCATAACAGCTACGGTGACTCTCATTCCATTCTTTAAAACGTTTCGCCAAGATATTTTGTAATGCAATATTAGTAATACCTTTTTGCTTCATTAATTTACTAAACTCTTTATTATTAAACTCGCTACCGCGATCTGTTTGCAAATACTTTGGTGCTTGTTGAGTCGCTTCAAGTATTGAATTAAACGCTCGTGTAACTTCTTTCCCTGTTTATTTTTAACTTGTACAGCCCACGCATAATTACTAAAAGTGTCAATAATAGCTAGAAGATAAGAATACCCTCTATTTAATTTAGCTAAACATTTCAAGTTTCTCGAGTTCATTTCAACCAAATCTGCTTGCCATAAATCATGTATACCCTTGGTTACAACAGCTATTCACCTATAATTCCATCTTGCGGGCTTGTGTAGTTCTTCAACAATGGCTAATCTACAATTCTATTGAAAATTAATTAAGATCTAATTTAAAGATCGAGAAATCAATTAAGCAATAAAGATCAAATCAATACTTATTGGATATTCACCTGGTGAAAATTTATCTGATCGACCTACAAGTATATCGCCTTCTACAACATCGAACTCATGAAGTAAAATTTCGTCTTCAGATGAAGCATTTGGGACTCTACTACGCTCATGTATTCATAATGATAAATTACCATACTTTTGTCCACCGCTTGCTGAATATATATCAACAATAGGAAACTCTTTATTCTTCTTCTTAAGCCAATGAAAACCAATAATTTTTAGCTTACCCAAAAAAGGAATTTCAAAATATGGGGTATTCATATTAAATGGATACACTTTGGCGCTAACATTGCCACGCGTGAAGTCTCGTTCTTTATTAGGTATTGAATAAATTGTAAAGAATTGAACACTATGTAAGTTGCGTATTGATGTTAACAATTCATTAGTTTTAGCGTATATGGCTCTATACAAATCGCTTTTCAATTTATCTTCTAAGTCTTTCTGTTTTGCAATAATTTCATTCTTTATTTCATTGTTATTGCTATTAAAGTCTGTCATCGATATGAATTTTCTAATACTATCTTGTACTTCCCAAAGTTGAGTCACTGTAGGCATTAGAGCTATTGATGCTTCTACGTTACGAAAGTCATTAATATCAGCATATTTTTTTAGATAAGTTATTAAGAGAATTACTCACAGAAGTGTATTTTGTTTCTACATCACCGATTTGTTTCTGAATATCTGCAATTAACTTTTCTCTAAACTTTTCAACATATTCTTTAACCCGCTAACTATTTCATTAACCCCATTAACAGAAATGAATTTTGAATGTTCTTGAATTGCTTATTAAACTTCATTTTGAACATTAGTTAACACTTCTTGTATACAAGAAAGATCTTCAAATGTCGGAAGGCACGTTATACTAGTTTGAAGGTTTTGTAATGGAATCTTTATATTGTCTATTACTTCAGGGAGGTTTTTCGTTGTTTCGATTACAGTTTGAATGTTAGTTATCGTCTTTTTAATTATTTCTACTTCTTCCGAAATTAGAAGTGTGTTAATAGTTTCTTAAAAAACAACTAATTTAGATTTTCTTTCATTTTGATTTTGATTTGTAGCTAATTCACTTAAAGACTTACGTATACTCTGGATATCAGATTGTTTCAGTGTGTTATTTTGAATTTCAATTAAATCGCTTTGAACGGTGCTTACAATATGCTGAAGACTAATTAAATATGTAGGAAGATTAAAACCCTCTATTTTTTTTATTTAATTTTGCAAGTGCTTCCTGTAAATTACTTACCTCAGTAGGAATGTTATTCACAACAGTCTGTAGATTCTTTAGTTCAATTTGAATATTCGTGAGTTCCAATATATTATTAATTATTGCCTCAAACTCACCAAACTTTCTACTAATTTCCGATACATCACTATAAACAGATAAGTTGGTTAGATCATCACGCAGTTTATTTGTTTCATTGGTAATAGTTTTAAGTTCATTTTCTAGAATCGAAATAACTTCTTGGATCTTTTGAAAATCGGCTTGAGAGGGATTATTTTAAAGAGCATTTTCTAATACATTCACAGCTGTTTGAAGATCATTAAACGTATTTTGTAACTCCGTAAGCTTTTTATTCAAATTATCGACTAGATCTTGTGCTGCAGTATTTGTAATGAATTGATTCTTTATGAATTGTACTTCATTTTGAAATGTCGTTATAATATTTTGAAGTTCGTTAAAATCATTTTTATTTACTAGATGTGAATACATAAGAATAACACTTTTCAACTCATTATCAAGTTTTTGAAATAAATCTAGTAAATGTTGTTGAGCTTCTGTGATTTCGGTTTCAATATTTGAAGATAAAGTATTTCGTAGTGCGTTGATTTCACCGTTTATTATTTTAATTCTTTGGTCTAATACTGTCAACTGGTTTTCATTGATGTTGAAAGGTATACTGATAATATTTCATGCTCATGCGACTTATATCGCGGGAATCCAAATAAATCAGTAGGCATAATAAATAATAAACTATATTATATTAGAACGTATAGAAAAAAAATAAAAAAAATTGAAAAAAAAACACACAGAGTGTGCTTTATTAACATTTGAACAAGTTTGATAATAACTATGTACAAACCTTACCAACTATTTAACTGTTACACAAATGACAATTTATAAACTCATTTAGAGGTTGATGGTTGCACACACCTTTTTAAATTATTTCAGCATCATTATTTACAATTATTCGATGACCCCATGGCAATGAGTGTATCTTACAATCGAGAATTTTACGTTTATTATCATAGGGGTCTAAAGCTAATTTTTGTTGCTTTACAGTCGAACGTATTTGCTCACGTGATTTAATTTGATGTTGCTCTTTCGTTAATTGTTCACCAGAAAACAAGCACTTCTTAAAGTCATCAATCGTAATCTCATTTCCAAGACATTTTTCTCCACACTCTTAACCCTCTTTGTTTCTTTTTTCTACTGTATTCATAGCATATACTTTCGATCGTAATCCTATAAATTCTTCAAGAGCTATTCCTTTCATCTCATCCTTCATTTTACCAGGTACTTTCTCGTTACTTAATGTAATATTATATCGATTATTTACAGAATAATTCGATGTGTCAAAATAGTCTATTAAATCAAGCATATCTTTATAGAAATTTTCGCAAATAACATGATAGACTAACGAATCCGTGTCGGTGTAAACAACAGTAAGCTTATCTCCATATCGAGGTTTCATCACTTCATAATAAACTTTGTACATTACTAATTTAGCAAGATCTAAAATAGCACTTCCAATATACACAGGTTTGTTTAATTTCGTGCATTTTCGTAGCATATGAATAAGTACAAAATTTTCTGAGTAGATTGTTCTAGATTTAAATTGCGGCATTGCAATGAGTTTTTCGGCTTTTCCTTTATCAAAAACAAGTTTTATATCAGTATACTTTCTCACATTTTCCATGGTTTTCCCAAACAGGCTGTTGATAAAAAGTTTGTAAAAATCTTTCTCGAAATCGTTGTTGCCTCTGTGCGTAGCTTGGTGTTTAGATCTACGTAAGGCTTAAGACACTTCTATTGAGAAAACCATAGAATTCTGTGTACATTTACAAGTTTTAAACCGTGAGCAAGATAAAATTTTAGCAATCGAAAATGTACAACATGGTTTCTCTTCGAATTTAGTCTTAGTAATAATTTTCGTTGTTTCCCGTTAGGTGGGATTTCATTATCAGGCGCTAAAGAGTAATCTTGATGATCATCATGTAAGTTCTGAGGATAATCAAAGTCTACCTCTGCAAAGAAACCTCGTTCATCTTCGTCGGGATAATTTAGAATTTTGTTCGAATCCCAGCTTTCCGGTGTTGGATCCCATGAAAACTTTCCATAATGGAGAGGCATACTCATGGCATGACTATACAAATTATTCTTGTCCAGGTACATTACAAACGAGGTGTCTTTTTGAGGATCGAATTTACTGCCGAGAAACTCATTGTTAGCTTTAATATACCTTAAGCTACATTGGGATACACCACCGCGGACTGATTTTTCGATAAACAAGTTCTTATCAATATCTGAAAATAATTCTAATTCGATTTTATATTTATAAAGCATAGCTTTCCAAGATAAGCATGACGATGTGTATGAGAAGGAAGGATTAATTACATATGAAGTGATGCATGTGTTTCTGAAATTTTCTACCACATCAGCTGTTAGCAAAACATCAGTGGTTAGATAATAATCATAAAAATCTCCAAATGTTTTCAATCGAATGATTTCCATACTCGCTGAACTAACAAATAATCTTCATTACTGCATTTACTAACCTTAAGTATGTTATTGAATGCTGTTTGAGGAGGTAGTTTTGTTTCATTAAATTTCGAAGCCTCAGTAAAATAATCATAAGGAAAAATACCCTTCCTTCTACTTAAATCAAATTTTACATCATCAGAGAAATGAGCATGAGTGTATTTCAGTTCTTCCGGCTTTAGTTTTCTTTACTAATTCATCTAAAGAGTATGGCAAAAACCGGTACAAATCTAAAAATCTTAACTCATTTTTTTTACCATTTTCGAGATGGAACTACTTTGAAATTGCAATATACTTTTCCTCACAATCTGCAAGAACTTTTATATCACCTGAAATACAACCTAATTCTTTCACAAAGAGATGAGCATCATACGAAGATAATCCGTGTATGAAACATCCTATAAAATTTTATTTCTTTACTCGCAAATTACAATTAATGCAAAGAGGTTTAAGATAAGCTGCTGATAAATGATGGTGGTGATGAACTTTTGAGTTATCTTCAGTATATTCTTCGTCAGTAATAGAGCATTTCTCTGATTGTTCGTAATTGAGTTTTTTCCGGTGTAGTTAAGGGATTCATCGGCAAATCCACATTTAATTTATTAACAATTTGTTCTAACTCCTTCTGCAAACATTTTAGAAAATGGTGCGCTGTATTATCACCTCTATACAAGTGAAGTTCAGTCGGGATTTGATCTGACCGGCAAATTTTGAAAAAGTAACTAGCTAATTTATGCTTCTGAATGTTGATAGATTTTTGTCCTCGATGTTCACAAACTGGCTTCAAAAAACTTTCAAAATCTGCTACTATTACAACATCTGCTTTTAAAAATGAAGGATCGGTTTTAAATTTAACAACCGAACCAGAAACAGGCATAATGAAGCGTGTTGGTTCATGTTCTCGACAAAAAAAATTCATGTTGTGTTAGTTTATGTTCATCTATAAAGTGGTATAAACAACGTCTGCAGAAATAATAACGATGTTCGTGACTGGTAACCTGATTTAACACTAAACGAGATTTTTTTTTATTAAACAGTAATGATGAGTAATCACTGTCCGAGATGTTGATGCCGATGATGTTGATGCTGTTGTTGTTACTGTTTCGTTTTTCACACACAGTAAGTCTATACTACTTCCGTTAGATTGATGTTTGCTGATATGAAGGGGAAAGACTTTTTCATTTTCATCATCTATACCATACACATTGATAGAAATTGGAACATTGGGGAACATTTTATTGTAATGCTTCTCAAATTTGGGAACGTCATGTAGGCTTACAGGAAAATTAATGTTATTATTCTAAAAAATGGGAAGTATTTCATGTGCATAAGGCTTGTAGTGAGAAACTTGATTAGCATTTTTCTTTGAATCAACGAGATTAAGTTTAGCTAGCACAGCGTACAAAAAACATTTCTGATCTTCATTTTTAATGTTAAGAACAGCTCGTTTCTTCTTAATAAACTTAGGGAGTTGAACCCTAGAAACACCAAGGTATTTTACATACAGAAATGTCCAAGATGGGTCCGTTGGACCCATACTCATTAATACAGGATTTTAACTTATTTTAATGGATTTTGTTATAGAATTTTAGTGCTTTGCAATGTTTAGTTTTAGCTTAGGTTAGATTAAGCTAGATTAATTTTAGTTCTAGCTTAGATTAGGTTAGGCTAGATTAATTTTAGTTTTAGCTTAGGTTAGGTTAGATTAATTTTAGGTGATTTTTTGTAAGGTATGAAAGTGGTACTATCTGAAAAGTCTATTACTACGAGTATTAGTATTTTTCCTACTTTAATTTATCTGAAGATATGTAACAGCCTTCGCAGGATATCAATCTTATTGTCTTGTCACTCCTTATGTTTCTTTGGTAGGGCATTGAATAGAAAGCAAACATATACTAAGTGTAAATAGGCATGCCTTTTTTTAAAAAAGAAATTTTGGTACAAAAAGTATGACTGAGAGAATCGCACGTGAGAAATTTTTACTTCAGTAGTCCTTATTCCAAATTCACTTTACTAAAATGTTTCTTCGTGAGTGCGTGGATTTCAAAATATAGTTTCACAGTTTGATAGTACAAACCTTGATTATAAAATATTGATTTTTTGGCAACGAATTATGAATTTACGCAGAAAATCACACCAGCGAATAATTTACTTACAACCAACGCACAGACGCTTTAACACAGAATGTTCGTTACACACGTTATTCTTGCATACTTCGCACTGTTGCTTCTGTTTCCGTGCTTTCTTCGTTGCACAAAAAAACCGTCTTTTGGCAGTATCATGCTGGTATGAAATCTTTTGCGTTTCCACTCTGCGCTTACCCAAAATTCTTGCTTGCATTTCTTGAATTTGCTTTGGAAACCCAACCTGACTTCTTTCCTGCAGATGAGGAAGAGCTAAATGTCGACCCAATCCTATCAAAAACTTGAATCGCCTTCTGTTTGGATTGGATTTTTCCCAATCAGGATTGAAATTCATTCACACAACGTACGCGGCAAGAGCAGCAACGTCAATGAGGTTCATGAAAATGCATAAGGCCATCGGTTGTTTTTTCTCTTGCAGGAATATTCGGTAACATTTGATCTAAGGTGTCCACACCGCCTTTCGTTTCATTATAGTATAGGATTATTTCTGGTTTATTTTCTTTCTCCACTACCACATTGTCGTCATGATGCATGGAAGATAGTAATAAAGCACACTTTCCTTTTTTGGGAACATATGAAACAAGCGTAAAATCTTCATAGAAACCAAACAGTGAAGAATTCTCATCTCTCTTCCTATCTGCTAGGAATTCTTTCGGTACAAATGTCTTCTTTTTTCTAACCGTTCCCACCACTGTCACTCCATTTTTCAACAAGTCTTTTGCCAAATTAAATCAGTCAAATAATTATCACAAGTCACATTTCTATGACTTTTATAGTAGGGCTCAACCAACTGAGTAACTAATCGTGCTCCAAGTCCTGGTTCAGCCTATACGTTTTTTTCTTTTCCCAAGTACGGAATGCCTCTGAGAGGATATGAGGTTGCCGAATCACAAGCCCACCATATTTTTATTCCATATTTGTCCGGTTTAGATGGGATATATACTCTGAACGGACATCGTCCGCGAAATGGAACCAATTGTTCGTCAACAGTAATATTGACACCAGGCAAATATTGTTTTTCAAGAAATTTATTGACTTGTTCCCATACATCCCTAATTGTCGCCAATTTATCTTTCTTCCTTCTCTCACTCCTACTATTTTTATCATCAAATCGCACAAATCTTGAAAGTAACCGAAATCTATTTCTACTCGAAAGAGTGGAGGTCCAAGTTCTGAGTCCCAAAAAATACTTACATCTAAGTTATTCCATTTCAATGATCCCGCTGTCAGCAGCAAACCTATGATAGCAAGAATTTCTTGTGAGTCACATGGCTTCCATATACTTGCCTTATCACCCAGTACCCTTGTAGCCTCCTCGTTTATGTGCTGAACAATTTTCTGGAGGATGTCTGTTCCGACATACAATTGGAAGCTTTCTTCTTGAGTCTTTACTTCCTTTGACGGAGGTAACACAAATTTGTTCAGTTTTGATTTCACAATGTTAAAACTTCTAGTTCTACTAAAACTTCAGTAAGTTTTCTTCCATTCTACAGTTTTACTTAGGTAAATATTACTCGTTTTTGATGTGTTATTTACAGCAACATCCAATTCAAAACTGCTACTCTCTGCTGAAGTCACTCTTACGTGATCGTTTTCACCATCGCTGGGAACATAGCTCTCGTCCTCTTCCATAAATTCTAATAATTATAAATCCATGTCCTCGTCACTAACTTCGTCTAACAAGTCGGGAATTTCTTCTGAACGAATGCGATTTCTCGCCATTGTGCAACAAGAAACTAAATTTTGTTAGGAATTACACTATCAGTGGACGGAAATGTAATACAAAAGGAAAAGCAGCGCGAAACAATTTACAGGTGACGATCTTAGTGTTGCCAGCTCCCCTTGTAGCCAGAGTTGCCAACTCTGTGCAACTCCAGTATTCCCAACTCTCTGTAACTCCAATGTTGCCAACACCTCGATAGTGTTATTCACAATTATGATCTTCGGTTAATGTATAAGGGTCCAATGGACCCAATTTGGGTTTTAATGATACTATTTTGGTCTCGCAGCCTTGTATAAAAATCAAAAACAGATTTAACATTCAAAATCAGGTGAAAGAAGCAGAAAAATTCAAATATAGTTAGCACAGAAAACCATGAATATATTCGAAATACAAAAAATCTAAACACAAAAATGTAACCGTTGGGGTCCGTTGGACCCACCTTGGTGTTTTTAGGGTTAATATGGCATGATGCAGCAATTGGATTAAAGGAATTAACATGCACCTCAAGTTTATGATTAGGAGTAGAGGATAAGGACCAGCCTGAACCCTTAATCGCTCTGTCCTCTTGATTTACCTGTAATTCCTGCAATACTTCTTAAATAGTTTATCCCACAACCGCAGATTTTGAAAGTAACTTATTACCACTATGTACTGGGAAACACTGTGTTTCTCCACTCATTTTCACAAAATCAGCACTCAAAATAAAATTCATTTTCAAAAGTGTATCACATTCACTAACTTCCTTCTCAAAAAATGTACGTATTTTTTTCTATAGAAGCGAGAAAAGAGTGAACATTTCCACTGTCACTATTAGCAAGTTCATAATCAGCGAATGTCTGACATAAGGCACTTTTCGTTGGTACATAGGAATGCATATCTTGCATATGTCGATCAAAATGTTTTTTTTTAGATATTTCCTCATCACATACAACACAATTAACAGTTGCTAATTTTCGCTTTTTTTCGCTTTCTTCTTCAGTTCTAAGATGAGGATGCTTACGTTTGATATGAGTATTATAGTTCTTTTTAACAATACGTCACTGTATTCTGAACATTGAATTTTCTCCATTTTTTTTGGGGGGGGGGAAATGAACTATATTTAAGAAAAACATTTTTCTTTTTACACTAATTTTTGATAAAAATGTCTAATACTCGAAATATAGTTCATGTACACAAGAAAAGCACTTATTCTCCATTGATCTTCAATAAATAATACCACAGACTATTAGATTTTCGGTTCAAACAATTTTCCCAGTTTTTTTACTAACTTTGAAGCACTAAAACATATTGCAAGTAATAATTTAGTTTTAGTAATCAAATTCTCTTCGCGTAGGAAGCGATAAATAATCTAGTACACGTAACTCGGCAAAGAAGAGTAATCACTGCTGTTGTAAAATCGACAAAGCCAGGTTTGCTTATAATCGACAAAAGCATTTCAATATCATGAGCGGATATAAAGAGTATTAGCTACGAACGTCATGGATATCAAGTGGCCAGGAAACGAGAACAATAGATATTCTCTTCATAAATCGCTTAGTATCGGGGAACGCATGTTTCTATTCAGTCCAAAAACTTCTAACATCGCGATTAATATCAAGGAAATTGAAATTGAAAATATACAGAACGGTTATTCTGCCGGTAATACTTTACGGTTGCGAAAGTTGGAGTACGACCCTAGCAGATGAACATAAATTACGTGTATTTGAAAATAAGGTTTTGAGAAAGATATATGGGCCGAAACGGGACGAGATGACTGGAGAGTGGAGGAGACTGCATAATGAAGAACTCCACGGACTGTACGATTCACCAGATGTTGTAAAAATAATGAAATCGAGACGAATAAGGTGGGCAGGGCATGTAGCTCGGATGGGGGAAAAACGAAGATTATATTCTATCCTGGTTGGAAGGCCCGATGGAAAGAGGCCATTGGGAAGACCGAGACGTCGTTGGGAGGACAATATTAAAAGAGATCTTCGAGAAGTAGGTGTTCGTGATGAAAACTGGCTTCATACTGCCCAGGATAGAATCCAATGGCGAACATTTGTTACTGCGGCGATGAACTTGCGAGTTCCATAAGCCATAGAGTTAGTTAGTTAAATAGCTTATATCACAAAAATGGGAGAATATCCGTTTCATACTTTTCAATCTTTCAATTTTTTATTCCCATTTGAAAAGAATCAACAAGAGAGATTTATTATTCGTTTTTCATAAAATCTCCTCTTTTATTCCCTGCTATACATTTCTGACAGCCAAGAAGAATTATTCCTGTTTATCTCATGCCATAATACCAGGAAATAAATTGAAAAGAATTTATTCAAACTTTTTGATTATTTATTTTGATAATATGGGTGTGATCTAGAAGTATTGAATAAATCAAAGTTGGGTTATGTAACTGGGGAGGTTTTAACACGCCAAACACACAGACACCCACCCACACATGTATGCATAAAAAGAGACGGCAGATTGATAATCTGTATAACTGACAAAACCTTTTTGAAATAAGGAAAGTGTATGATAGAAACTTCCGGTGTTGCACACGCAACGAAGTATCACGAAAATGCAATGCAAGCGTTTTTTTTACAGCAATAAACAAGTTCATCGTAGCAGCAACAAATTTTCACGAGCATGTCTCATGTTAAATATACCATTACAGTATTCACCTGATGCAAAGCGGCTGTTGAAGTAATTCTGATTGCACCCGTATAAAAGAACTAACGATTCATTACTTAGTTATAACACTATTCAATAAGTTAGCAATCATATCAATAGATTAACACACAGTAAGTTTGCAGTAATGTTAATGAATGATGATAATAGCAGCAATTAGCTGTGATATTAACTGATGATGGTAGAGAGGTGAGAAATACCGATAGTTCACAAGAAAATCAATAGATGGCGGTAGAGTAGCAGAGAAAAAAATCATTAAATCCTACACAGATGGCGGTAGAGAGGCGAAGGCGGAGGCGAAGGTGACATGTTAAATGGAGATTAACCATATAGAAAAATCTGCAGCCGTGGCCCGGAGATGACGCATTAAACGGTAATTTACCAATAGCAGTTTTATGTAGAACCGGCAGGGTGTATTTACTCACCACCTCCTTACTTTGACCGTACATATATCAGTAAGTTTTCGGTAAACAAAATTATGTAAATTCAGAAGCAATGTAATCTACAGTCTGTTAAAATCAAACGTTATGAAATTATCATTTGACCCCGTTATCCAGCCTATTTAGCCGAATGTGCATGATCCCATATTCTCACCCAACATATTTCAGAACGTATTTGATTGCAGTGAACAAAATTCTATAAACGTAATGATAATGTTAACTTGAATCGATTAAAATCAAATTCGATCAAATTATTATTGGACCTAGTTATCCCGTCTCCTACCACGAATGGAAATTACTGACAATTTGGGGGTCAATTTATAACATAAAATGCATCATTCCGTAGGTAGAACACAAGCATATTAAAGTAGTAGTAATAGTATGCACTCCTTTATCTACACGTAACGATAAAGATAAACTGTCTTCGATTATGGAAAGTATCCTATGAAGGCAACCACTTATTCATCAATGGCTTGGTAGGGTTACAGTTTGATTTTTCAACGTGTTTGGATGAAGAGCCAAGCATAGTAGTGTCATTGTCCTAAAGAAGCAGAAAATGTAAGTAATTCCAACTTGCAAACATGTTAAATTTCCTGCAATCCCACCATTGACCCAACAAACAATGACGGTACAAAACGATACAACATCAGACACTTATTTGGGCAATTCCAAACACTTCCAGTTTTTATATTTACTTTTCTCGGTAGAGAGTATCACTATATGATTATCATTAGCATAAAGACATGAACACATTATTTTTATATTTACTTGGTGGCAAAGTGTAAAGTCAGAAAAGCCATTATCAGTGCCATTTTACTTTTTTATTAGTCTTTCGCTTTGTAATTTGTAATATAAACAGTAGGTGACCACACTGTATTAGTGCTCTGTAGTGTAAACAAGTTAGGGATATCTCACAATCAGTGCAAAAATCGTTGACTTCGAGCAACATTACCGCGTGTAGCCTTTTTGAGTGTGAACACGTGACGTGAAAGGGCGTCGTGGTTCTAATATGAAGCAAAGGTGAACATCATATTGTCCACTCCTGAGTTACAGTTACAGTGATAAACATTTGACTTGTTACAGTGAAGTGTATGAGGGCAATTGCTTATTCCGTGTGCGTGTGTTTGAATTGCACAGACACTTCAGTGAAGGACTCGAATCAAATGAATATGAGCATCCGGATGCAGCAAGGACGTTAAGAATACCGGAATTTTCTGGAACATTGACAAGATAATTCCTGAAAACCAAAATACTACGCTCCGAATGTTTGCTCAAGAGTCGCAGGAGAACGAGAGAACTTTGAGGCAAATACTGAAATGTTTAGAAGCACACGTGTGAGACCCGAGTATCGGAATGATGGCTGGTGCTGTCAATACCCGCCTGACAATACCCGCAGGCACAAAGTTTTAGTTGCAAAAGACTTCTTGGCTCCACCTGGACAATCTGTGTTAGCACAACCTCCCCATTCATTTTGTCTGGCCCCGTACGATTCTTTTCTATATCCTAAACTGAAGTCTTCATTCAAAAGTTAGTATTGTGATGACGTAACGACCATACAGATGGTTACGACAAAGGTTTAAACAGCATTACAAAAATGATCACATAAAACACATCCATGCACTGATAGGCTAGGTGCAAAATTGTGTGAACGAATTAGGATCCTACTTTCCATTGCCCAAGGTAAGATACCTTCTAAGAACACTTGCTTCTTTTTCTTTAGAGCACCAGTCTCCATTTTATATTGTCGCACTCTGTAATTTACATTATCCATACCTTTAACTACTGCGCAAGAGTTGAGAACTTGTTACTAATTAGCAACTTATAGAGAACTCTCTGCTGTTGCAGTTACTTGAATAAACAGCAATAAATAAGTTTTCTATATAAATTTATTGGTACATTTGTATGTTTTTTTTTATTTTCTTACATTATCCCATTCTTTATTTTTAATTAATCAGATCCTAAAACTCTTGGCCTTTAATCGTCACTACTTTTGGGTAGAATAACATGTTGTACTGTTGGGGTTTGAGAGTAACAAGAATTCTCTGTAGACACCAATTCTTTAAAAATTATGAGCCAACATGTTTATTTTAAAGTTCTTTCAATGTTTAAATGTAGCTGGAAATGGTTAGACAGGAAACAATATGGATATGAATCGGACATGTGCAAAATTCTTCAGTCTAAGTTTGTGAAGTGACAATGTAGACCAAAGTTTCAATATTTTGTCAACAATGAATTAATTGTAGATACACGTTAACATAAACTAGAATTTAATGAGTAACTGGGTAATTAGCGTTAGAAAAAGTGAAGGATTACGTTTTGCAAGATAAAATAATAACGGACGAATTTATAATTATTTCTATAATAATCTACCTAAGTTAATTGACAATTAAAACTCAGAATCAGAATCAGCCCAGTAAAATATTGCACTGCAAGGGAATGAGATTCCATCCCATTGAGAAATACAAGAAAAAAATTACGAACGTCCTTTAGAGAAGTTAATTCACGGATGTCTTGCAAGACTAATTGAAATGCATATGTGTATGAAGAATAGCACCCAGCTTCCCCAGTTGCGATTGATACGTAACGATTTATAAATAACTAAGTATATATTTGTGATAATATTATAATAAAGGAAACCCTGAGTATGTGAAATTAATGCCAGTTTTTAACTCTATCGCCAATTGCTACCCAGAATTAAAATTTGGAAGTTCACACTGTTTATATTTTTATATATTTATTTAATTTACAGCAATAACTACAAAGAAATAATCCTAAATATTTTAGTTTCGAGCTTGGAATCTAAATGTTACTTTATCTGACTTGTTTCTTACAGACAATCATGTTTGCAACTAAAATAAGGAAGTAATATAATGCCGCTAAATTCATTCAACGGACATTTCTCATTTACCTGGAAACAATTTTAATAAATCAAATAATTAATGCATGAGTTCAACATTAATTCATTCTAAGAGGCACTGTTTTCATATACGAAGAGACAAAGTAATATTCAGTACTTACAGGTCATCAGTGGCAAACATAGGTTGTCCCATTCTGTAGCCTCCAAGTACCTTTTGCATAAACGTATCGTTCAACTCTAGTCCTGGGAAGAAATGCAGATTGCAGTAATTATTCATTTACATATACTTTCGTCCATTTATAAATTATTTCTTAAAATATCCTGATTTCTAATAAGCAGTAGTAGAACTCAGCATGGCAATTTTAAAGACTAAATAAGTGCTCAAACTTTGAAGTAATAAGCAAACGATAGAAAATAGAAGTCATTAATATTCAATATCAAGGAAAGTGAAAAAGCTCAAGTAATTTTAAAAGTTTAGTTCTTGTGACATGATATTATGTATTATATATATTGATCCCTAGAAACTAAAACAAATGTAGTTATATAGTACATGAAAACATAGTATAGGTCTTTTTTGGTTTCTAATGTTCGTCAATAAATGTGATTTATAATCTTCAAATTTTCATTGCATAGAATGCATTGCTATTCATTCCAATAGCACATCCGGATACAGAAAAAAAATCTTCCAGACAAAAAATAAAACTTCACATTGATTATTTGAATCAACAAATCAAGGTTCTTTAATAGTGTGTAATAGATTTTCATGTTTCACGTCGTTTTGGGAATAAAGTTTGCAATTTGAGTATGTAATCTAATATAATAGGATTTCATATTACAAATTTTTCCTTAATTGTTAAATACTTTCGTTCTCTCTTTTTCTTAGTTTATATCGATCATCATAAAGACTATTATCACTGGATAATCTTTAGGATTGTAGTTACTAAATTATTTCTTTCAAGGCAGACTTACCCACATTGAAACACATTCACATATGTTTTTGTTTATGTTCAAATAAGGTATTAATATTCGATATTATTAATAGCTTCGATATCTAATATGTTTTTATATTCTTCCTCTAAAACCATTAAGGTATATGAAAATAGCAAACGACAATATACGATGCAAATAATTGTAGTTTTTCTTTCTAACCAATTTATGTCTGTGTTTTGTTACTTTCTGTATTTTAAAACGAGAAAATTCATTAGAAAGCATAAAAGTATACTTCAGAACCTGATATTTCAGTCTTGGTTTACCAGACCTAACAAAAGAACTGAGTTCTCCGTGGACGTAATACATTAACATTGCATTATAAAACTTGTTAAAGCTTTTCCTCGATTGAGAGCAGTATGTGACCAGGGGTCTACGAAAAAGGGAGCTTTAATCAGGTCTCTCTGAAAATGGAAAATACGGACGTCCTAAATAGAATGAAATCTTAAGAAAATGAGTGTAGCATAGGGTTAAAATACAAACCACACAAAGATTTTTGTAGTTATTTAAGAGTTATCATCATAATACGATTTGAATATTTGAAGGAGTGAGAACTGATATTGAAATCTACAGATGTGAAGAACTGTTTATATTTTATTGTTTTATTTTGAATTCCTTCTAAAACTTAGTACCATCTCTTTCAGTTTTGTCTGGGTTAGTTGGTAGTTCTTGGGACACGGGAAGTAGTAAGTACACATCGGATATAATTTTGGTTATTTCCATAGCTTAGGATTGAGTTTTAAACGATATCGGTAGCAATATTTTCTGCTTAATACCTCATATTCTTCGTAATGTGTAGTGGAAGTTACTCAACATTTTAGCAGGAAAGGAGTGTTAATTTATGCAGGATATTTCTCTAAAATTGTATGCACATCAGTTGTAAAACTTGGATTATTTTTCTTCTCTCTTTTTTAATGTTAGCAGCAATAATCATAATACTAAAATTATAATATATATTTATGGATGTCGTTAACTTTTGCTGTGTTGAAATATAGTAGATTTGTGATTCAGTTCTTTTTCTATCTGTGTATTGTGGAATAGTGTAGAATTATCTGGAATAAAACATACGTTCTAATGTTAATTTATTTCGCGATTTGTTGTTTGTTGACGTATATGGTAGGTGGCGATCAAAGGTTATATTTGGTGGCATCCTGGAAGTAACAATTATGGCGTAATTATCTGGTCGTGGGAAGTAGTGGGTTATATAGAGTACTAAATACTGCAGTTCAGTGGAAGTATTTATAAGTTGGTATCTAGTGTAGCATC
>JAGDQP010012608.1:0-20431 GCA_022664845.1 Lepisma saccharinum
CCCAAATAATGGAATCAATTGTTGTTATCATAAAGAAACATTATTTTCGAAACCAAATGAATCTGATTTTCAAATTCTCCAGAAACAATGTGGATAACAACAACGAATTGCCGGAACTCACAATAATAACAAGCTGAGAAAATGTGAATACCCGTGTCAGTACATGTGACAATTTACGCTTATAATAAACATTGTTAAAACTCCATGCAATAAGATACTGGTGGCTGAATCACTGAATCAAATGGTAAACAAAACAGAACATAGGTGTGACATCGTAGGGGAGAAACCTTAAAAATAGAATGTAAGGAATGCTCAGGTGAGAAACCATAGGTGTGGCATCGTAGGGGAGAAACCTTAGAAACAGAATGTAAGGAATGCTCAGGTGAGAAACCATAGGTGTGACATCGTAGGGGAGAAACCTTAGAAATAGAATGTAAGGAATGCTCAGGGGAGAAACCATAGGTGTGACATCGTAGAGGAGAAACCTTAGCAATAGAATGTAAGTAATGCTCAGGTGAGAAACCAACTAGTAAAGACACACTAACCAATTGAGTGATTTTTATAGTGACCGACTGGGTCCGATAGACAACGGGTTGATAAAGAAATAAAAGTAAATAAATGAAATAAATAAAATAAATCAAACACCAAGGAATATAAACAATGGTATTGACAGATTAGTTAATAAAAAATCTCGCAAGAAAATATGATTTCTGTATGTGGTTTCTCTTTTAAATCCAAAAATGTGTAACTCGAGGGTATATTTCTAAGCTAATTGTACCACAGAGCATCATATAGGATAGATTAGGTAAATGTAAAGCCAAAGTTACTTGTTTATGTTGTGCTTTTTGTGCACTTTATGTTCGTTACACCCCTCTTTTAAGTCCCCTCAAGAAACGCATAGTTTAAAAACAAATAAAGCAAAGATGACGATGATGATAGCCCAATTCTGATTTATATTTTACACGCCCAACCCTAAAAGGGACGCTCTGAGTCCTTAAAAAACCAGTAAGCTTAAGCTTGGGATATTGAATTTCCACCTTTCACAGCGTCTTTCACCGATCTTTCTGCCCCTGTATTAAAAACCAAAAAGTACTACATCTACCATTCTCATTTTAAAGATCTTAAATTGTCCAAGAACGTTTATTTCAGGATACTTTCGCCTACATGTAGCAATTTAAAAGTTATTTCCCTTTGAATATATAAAAAGAAGGGGATCAAGAATAATTAATTTTGGGATTTAAGGACGCCATATTTAAAATATGACGTAACTATGGCAACAAATTATCCTAAAATGAAATTTCTAATGTGTTATTAAAATATTCGCACAACCACGAACGTTTTAATTTAAAATTTGTAGAAGTTATAGCACTTTAAAGGCAGAGAGACAAATTTCACTGGCGGCCATTTTGTTACCCCCCTCCCGGTCTCCTGTCACGGTTTTCGGCTTGCTACCTGGTACCACATGATTAGGTACCTTCTAATGAAGGTATTCCACCTACCCGCAACAGTCCTTCACACAAAACTCACGAACTTATAAATGTAGGTGTCAGACCAATTTTGCTGGTCCTGCATTAAAAGTCATAAGTCATACACCTACCATTACATAAACTAGTCTAGCTCCGTTAGTTTTAAAGATACAGAAATGGAACATACCTCGTTAGAAAGCCCTTAAACTGGCCTACAACGTTTATTGCAGGGCTATTTCGCCTACCTTTGGCAGTTTACGAGTTATTTCGCTTCGAATATAAAGAAAAGAGATTGATAATAATTCATTTTGGGATTCAAGGACGCGATATTTAAAACATGGCGTCGCTATGGCAACAAATTGTCCTAAAATGGAATTTCTAATGTGTTATTAAAATATTCGCACAACCACGAACGTTTTAATTTAAAATTTGTAGAAGTTATAACACTTTAAAAGCAGAGAGACGAACTTTACCGGCGGCCATTTTGTTTCCCCCCCTCCCGGTTCCCTGCCACAGTTTTCGGCTTGCCACCTGGTACCACATGATTAGGTACCTTCTAATGAAGGTATTCCACCTACCCGCAACATCCCTTCACTCAAAATCCCACGGACTAGGAAATATTGACATATGCTCCTGGACTACTATATACTCAGTCAGTGAACAAAAACATTCAACTCATTGGCAGACACCTCCCATCCAACTAAATACTGGAAAAGTTTCAATGCCCTCACTGGCAAATTTAGCAAAACTACTCCAAGGCAATCATAGAGTTATAAAACCTCTCCACTAGAGTCAGGCTTGGCGCTGCTGATGCGGCGCCACTTGAAAGTTGAGCGAGAGAATGTTTGTTGGGCAACAACACGTATTATGAGTTGCTATCATATGGCTGCTGTGCTTCGCTCTTTGGCATTGTTTTAGTTGATTCGTTTGTATTTGAGAAGAAAATACCAATCTCCTGTGCAGCTCACGGTTGTACTAAGAAACATAAGAAAGGAAGTAATGTATCGTTCCACAAATAACTGATCATTTAATATTATTACGTGAAAAATGTTTCATTATGTAAGTCGTTCCTTCGTGTAGTTTATGTCTGCTAGAAATATAAACGAAAACACAAATCTTTGATTAGAATTATTTGATGCGAAGGTATTTTATTGTGTTAGATCCATAGTTATAAAACTGTCCCATAGTTATAAAGAGAAATATACATAAAAATAAGTATTCTTACATTCAGAAATAATGGATCGTTTTCATTTAGGCCTATTGAAAAAAAAAAGTGGTTATATTAGTGTAGAAAAAATATATCTGTCTAATTAAAATTTAAATAGTTCTAAGCCCATAATGTGCTGTTGAATTTTATTGATGGCTTTAGGCACCTAAGGCTCAGGTGGGGATCGGGGAGGAAAAATGATTCGGGAAGATGTCAGCCATGGCCTATGTTGAAGGTGCGATCCCTGAATTTGCCTGGTGTGCCTGAGCAAAAAATCTGAAACCTCAGTCAGGATGGTCGGCCGCTGGAATCGAACCCATGACGTCCCGAATGCTATACCACTGAGCCATGGCGGCTCGGTAAGAAATGTGCTGTTGAAAAGACTTGTTAAATTATTAGGAACAATGATGATGAGTGCTCTGCCCGAAGGTAGCTCTTGACCTGAAGATCCCAGAGCTAGTTGAACCGGTGGTGATTTGCCATTGCCTTCCATCGCATGAAGATGACGTCCTAAGAACGGGATCTACAGTTTAATGTGGATTCCGAACCACTTGTGTCCCCGCTGGGAATCGAACCAGGAACACCCTGATTACACTATTAAGAACAATAGAAACAAATTTAACATCGCAACAAACATAGACAAGAAACACTTCTTATCGGTCACCCTGGTCGGTAAGAGGAAAACTCGTGAATTCTATATACCTTATATACCTGAAGTCGGACACAGTAATATACTTAATAGACATGACTATTCGCATTGTTAAAGTCAAAACAGAACATTTGAAAAGCTAGAACAAACAATGTCGTTTTTAGTTTTAAGACAAAGACTTTTACCATAAATTTAAAGACAGTCTTCTTCATTCGCAAATAACTTTTCCGGCATCTTCTATAAACTAACCAGGGAAGCCAGTTTTTTTCTTTCTTTTCTTTTTGATCTATATAATGTCACTTTCGATCATCGAGCTCTACATAAACTATACAGGAGTGAGTACATTGTGTTAAAAAATAGACGCCGGAGCAAATATTTAAAGTCGTTTGTCCACTTCCAGTCTAATCCGATGTGGACCAAATCTTCAGTTCTAACTCAGTTTTATATGCTTGATATCGCTGTGTGGCCCATTTTTTTAATTTAAGTCTTAATTCCTGAGCTATTCATGTAATAGTATATCGTACTCTGCATACAATAGAAAATGCTGCAAATAATATTTATGTTTATTGCAAGAATTAAGACATAAATTAAAAAACGGGCCACACAGCTATATCAAGCGTAAAAAACTGAGTTAGAATCGCAACTTTTGTCCATATTGGTTTAGACTGGAAGTGGACAAACGAGATAAAGTTTCCTCTCCGCTCCCTAGCTTCACATATTCATGAAATTTTCAATGGCTGCAGTCCGTCCAGTATCGTATTAATGGAGGTCGATGCTTTCGATAGATGGTAGAACTTAAATATCAAGTTAAAGCTGTCCGAAAACTAGAGATAATTTTATGTTCATTTTAATGACATACGTCTTGTTTCAATGATATTTATGTGAAAACTGTCGACTACTAGTGTATATCCGACGACCGGTGCCCATACCCTATTTTCAATTTTATAATTTTCTTTGTAAATTTATGCAGGTAAACCGTTGGTTGTATAAATTACAGCATTAGTATTTTGTGTGTGTAATATTCATGTCACTTGCGTTGAATCACTAATGCTGTATAATATTTTTAAGTATATCTCTATTTTTTTAAAAAAAAAATAAGTTATTCCTTATTTTTTAACATTATATTATATTTAACAAATAAAAACGGGGATGGCATTTTGAACATAAGCCCTGCCCGACAGCTTCCCGAATCCTTTCCCCTTCCCTCCCCTGAGCCTTAGATGCCTAAAGGTCATTAATAAAATTAAAAAAAATATCAAAAAAAAAATTTCTGAGAACAAAAATAATAGTTATCAAGAACGTTTTATATGTGATTTTTATATTAAATTATACCTTATACTGATCGATTTAATTAGGAATTGTTTGTATCTTACGTGTTGAACTTAACTAAGGTGAACTCGAATGCGAATTCTCAATTGTTTTTCGTCACAAGAAGATCGTGCGTGGCACATAGAAATGATATAATACCAGGCAGCGCACGTTTCGCTGTTTCCTTCGTGCCAAACAAACAGTGAAACAGTTGAATGTTCAACTTGCGCTACGCTGGGAATTAAAACCCACGTAGACGGTGGTGCCAACCCTGCCTCTAGTGGAGTTTTATAACTCTATGAAGGCAATCAAGCTCTAAATTCTGACCAGGATAAAGCCAATGCTTTTGCCGACTATCTTCAAGATATTTTACTCCACACATACCCATCAACCAACTCCGAGCAGATCGCAAAGATTTCGCTTCACCACATCTAATGCCTAACATTGACCATCCATTTCCCCACCCTCCCATTTACTGCACCAAGCACTTCAGAAGTAATCAATCATGCCATCGCTCATAAACAAGCACCATACAACCTTCTGAACCTTTTGGATACAATTTTCACTTTCATGCTCCACACTGGATATATCCCACGGCCCTGGAAAACTTCTAAAACACTTGTTTCCCAAGCCCCAGAAACCGCCGAACACTGTATCCACATATCGTCCCATCCAATTAACTTCTACCTTCAGGAAGGCTCTGGAAAAATTCATGGTACAAAGGCTACACATCCATTTCACCAAACATGACCTTTTACCCATCCACCAAGCTAGCTTGCGCTCCTAATTTAGTATTAACGATCAATTCCGCCTCACCAAAATGACCACGAATCATTACAATGCCTCTAAACCACCGTTCTTAGTATTATTTGACATCGAAAAAGCTTTTGACTGTGTCTGGCATCAAGCACTAATCTACAAATTTCGTGCTTTCTGTCTCCTGGTCACTTACCTTAGATTCATATTCAATTTCCTCAGCAACCGCCTAGCATATATCACTATCAACAACACATTATCACATCACATCTTCCATTGTGGAGTTCCACAAATATCATCCCTATCATTTCTGTTACACCTTCTCTTCGTAGCTGACACCCCAACCCTACCACCTAACATCCGTACATTCCAATACGCCGACGACACAGCCTTCATAGCCCTTAGCAACTCCATACACCACATCAATCACACACTCAGCGAAGCCATTTAAGTTGGAAACTATTTATTTTTTTGTTACTGACTATATGTTTCTTTGTGGGCCATGCCAATACCTCAATTATAAAATTTATTATAGTCCGTTGAGATATAATATGGCACTAGCTTACTATGATCATTGATATTCGTATCATAAATTGGTTATATCTCAGTAAGTAGAAACGGGACATGAGCCCTTTCAATAACAAACTCTGCGTGTGGATGCAAAAACGTTACATTTTTACAATAAAGTGAAAATCGAAACAAATGTAACAAGAGGCCTTTCATAAATAAACGATTCAACTATTAAACTATGATACGAGGAAAAACTATATCTAACATAAATATGTATGATAAATCCTAAAGACCTCAAACGATACTTCATAATTTCATGCTTTATCTTTGTGAGAATACTAGTGTGTGTGACGTACAAAGTTTGCATAGTTACCTCCATAAAAACGGGCAACAAAAAAGAAAGATACTGAACGTAAAACGTAAGTATTGAAAATACTATTATATTTTCATAGAAGCGACTTTTGGCATTATAATATTTAATATTAAAAACATGTAAATGAAAAATTCTTCAAGCGTATGAAAAGTTACCAAAAAATACTAATATGTAAATAAATGAACCACATATTGTAGTTTGTTCAGTGGACCTCTTTGTCATTCGCTAAATTTCAATTGCGAATCCACGATTAGAAAATTGGCTCAATGTAAACGAAAGAACAGTTACAGAAAGTTCTCGTTTCATGATTACTTTCATAGGCGACTACACTGTAAAAAAAACAAAAGTGTTACTTCTTATAAAGTTTAATAAACTTTTCATCACTTCTGTATTTTTTTGGACATTTTGTGCAAAATACTTCCTTAAAAGCTCCGAAGCACTCATTTTTGGATTGAATTTCTTCTGTCTATAGCGAGCAAAGTGTGAGAAACTCTTATTGTTTCAGTTCATTATAGCATTTTAAATGCTATTATGAGAAAACTACCCGGAGTGTATCACTGCTTTCCGACAATTAGTAGTATTTCCTAGGCTACAAAAACCCACCTACAGTGTCACAATGCCTACAGGGTGTCTTCAAATGGTACTCGGAGGCCAAACATAAAATCGAAAAACGAGAAGTTGCCTCATTTGAAAAGTATAGTCAGGAACAAAAGCTCTTACACTTTGATAACTTTTCTTTAGCTAATAAGGTAAGAATGGAGGAACTAACTTTCGTTCTGTTTTCGGTTACTTACACAAAATTATGCTTTCTTTAAATTACTAAAATCCGTCCTTAGAAGCTTGCCAGTTCGTTTAGTACAATAATAATTTATTAACTTACTATACAAGTAGTGCTCATTTTAACAGTGTACCTAATTAAATTATTTATTTTTAGATTATGTATAGAAAGAAGTAGCTATTACAAAAACTACACTGTAAAAAGTGGAAACACGAAATGGATGAAAGTTACTCCGCTTTATGGAGAAATAAAAGTCGAAAATTAGCGTTTTGTTGTATTTACTCTTAAACGTGGATATAGTGTAAGCCTTTTAGTGGAAAGATTGGTAAACTTAACTCCATTTTAAAGTTAAATACTTTCTTTGTAATAGCTTAACGTTAACTGAAAATGGGTTGAAACTGGCCAAAGTGATTTGTCCGTGAACGTTCAACTTATTTTACGTTTAAAACTCGGTCATTTTCTAATCGAAGTGTAAGCTAAACAGGCAATTTTGAGGTTACGTACTTTTGTGGATGAAGTTTAAGCCGTAGTCGGATATTCTATAATCCAGTAACAGGAGTAACGTTACTTGCTTGCAACTCAACGTCCCGCCATTTTGAGTGTTTACATTGTCTTTACACTGTGAACAGCAAAGAGTTTACTGGTGAACCGAGAAATTAAGTTAGGTATAAATCTTTACACTGTAGCAAACGTATCTCTCCTTTTTTCGCGAGACATTCCTTGTAGTAAAATAAAAAACGTGTTAATAATTAACCTCCTTCACAGTAACAACATAGCTCACTCGGAAAGCCAGATTCACCAACTGCCTTTGTAGCGAAGTGGTTAGAGTGTCTGACCAGTGTGCTTGTGGACCCTGGATCAAAACCCAAGCACTTCAACTATTTTTTTTTATTTTTTTATTTTAAAGGAATATTTCCTTTTATTCTTTTCTACTTTTCAAAAATGCTCGGATTGAATGAAATACGTTGCAACACTCATATATATGTAATGTATACACGTATTTTGAAATTTTAAGGAAAGTAAAACGTTCAACCGAAAACTGGCTGATTGTAGGTTAATCCAAAAAGTGGAGGCAGCTCAGCTGCCTCCATTTTTTGGATGAACGTTGTGTCTCCCATTTTTACAGTGTAGATATTACAAGTGAAATACACTTTACAGGTATTTGTACCAAGTTAACTATATCTACTACTCAGTACTACCCTCCCACCGAATAGCACAAACTTACTACCCTAATCTCACAACAGCACACCCAAATTTTAAACGTTTAACTTTTAGAAACATTGAAATAGAATACTTATCCTCCTCTTCACCGAATTTTGTCCCAACAGTCTCCTAACTAAATATTTTAGACTATCTGACAAACTGGCTTCATTGTTTACGCTGTCGCAAAGTTTTATTATTATTATTATATTTTTTAATATTTCTCGGGGGTTTGAAGAAACAATTTTAAATGAAATTACGAACTTTTAGGCCTACATGAACGGCTTTCTTATAGAAAAATAATAGCACTTTTTTTCATCCAATATTGTGCGTTGGATTTGTAGTGACTCAGGACCGTATTCAAAGAGAAGTCACTAATCACAAGATAGTCTCATGATTAGTTAGTACTGTGCTAACACCGTACTAACTTTTCCTATACAGAAAGACAGATTACTAACTTTAGTTACATGATTAGCGTGAGATTAGTTTGTACATTGATCTTGAGTGATAATCTTTGGCTACGTTGTAAGGGCAGAATTACGCATGCGTAGTTGAGAACTACAGTAGAAGGAAAAAATAATGTTTTCTTCCATAGTGAGATAAAGTTAATTATACGAGTGATAACACCACTTTGGCTTACGCTCGCCCCGTTCCGTTTTTCGTAAATTAAAAGCTAAAGTGACATTCTGATGCTTTGGATAATCATCGTCAGAGTAAAATAAAATAAAATAAATAAATAAAAATAAATGCTCTTGCATAATAAACAAATTGCTATTCTTTTATCCTATTTATATCCTGCCAAATAGTATCAAAATCGTACATAATGCCAGAGTTTCCGCCAGAATTTTCAATTTAGGGGCTGAAAAGTCAACATGGGACGGTGCTAGTGGAATTTTAACCGGTTTGTTTCGATTTTTCACAACGAAATATTTTTAAAGTTAGGGGGTGTTGTCGAGAATTCAGTGGATGACACCCTAAACAAGGGGGCTGGCGGAATCACTGCTTAGTACTAAAAAGTCGTAAAGATTGTAATTTTCATACCCCATAAAAGTGCCATTTTGAATTAGCTTGTGCTAGAAGTGCTAAGAAATAATAATACATAGCTGCTGAATTGTAATAACTTCATAGCCCTTATATTTTAGCTTTTCCATACTTGATGCTATCTAACTGTTATATGACGGACGGAATGAAAAATGGTAGAATCTAATCTGAGTTTTACTAACACGCCTTCGCTCTCTCCTGCTTGCTCGGCATCAATTCGTGTCTTTCCGTGACATTTCCGGAGTTTTATCTTACATTCTGCATAAAGTTTTTTTTACCACATCAACATAATGTCAATTCTGCTTATTTCCCGAAATGAATTTCGTTGCCTACCAAGATGAAATTGGTAACCTATCATAGCTGTACCTAACCAGGAATATACTACACGCTTATCACGTGTGTCAAGAGAAAATAAAAGTATTAATCTATTTTTAGTCCTAAAAGGCACAACATTTGCATTTGAATATGAATCAGTATTCAGGGCCGCAAAGTGTACGTTTCCCTGTATTTTGGGCCGCAAATCACACAGGTCGCACAATGCATGATAGCAAACGCACATCACCTTGAGAACCAAACAGTAAATTTAAATTTACCTAACCTAACCAAATCTTTGTTAGTAAAATATCTGTGTTATTGTAACGTTATTTCAATGGATCGATTGTTACATTCGGAAAGATCACATCGGGAATTTTGCCAGAATTTTCTGTTTAAGGGTGTATAGCCGAAGTAATGGGGGTGTAAGTAGAGCTTTGCAGGGTTTATATCAAATTCTAAATGTAAAAATCTTTAAGTTGGGGGTTGTGGCCAACGATTTATATGAGGACACCCCCATTAACAAAGGTCTGGAATAATCCCTGGATCCCATACAGAAAAGGAACACCAGACTCAATGTAAATGTAATGCTAAGAAGTTGTTATATTAACACGATGTAAAATCTGTGTTTCTATTTATACTCTTGTCTATTAGTTGAACATAGCTCATGTTCTTGTCCATTCAGTTACGTCTTATAGATAGGGTCTATCTTCGTTCTAGGTTAGGCCATATGCTTGAAATTACAAAACAAACTCATTTTCGTTACAAAAGGAGTACTATTTATGTCCGTGTACACTGTACAGCCTTCAACATCTAGAACCCAAATATGAAAGGTGGGGCAACTCGTGCAAAATACTTAATTCCTTGGCATCATCGTAAAATATATTTATAAAGACACTGGATTTTTTTAAAGATTCATCTCACTATTTCAACTTGCTATTTGAATTTGAATTTATTTACCTTTAGGCAACTTCGGTTCAGGACGAGTATTTCAACTTAGGGACAAAAATGGTTTGAGCTCACTTAACCTATAGGTCCCATTAGCTATATTTTCCCTTTCAGTAGTTACATTTCGTATAGTACGTAAATTCCCGTAGTACTTGAATTGAATTTCAATGTATCATAGTAAAAATTCATGTAAGATGCAAACATTTTATTTATAACTATACCATTCAAGTTACTAGTACATTTAGTGAAAGTAAAAAAAAATCAAATTTCTTCGACGGGGTTCGAACCACCGGCTCTAAAAATCAAAATATCAAAGACAAGCGTATTTGAACTTACGAGACCGGAAAATGTATTCACTATTTTAGTTAGTACTGCATTTGTACCGATTTGAACTGTAAAAATTACCGTTTGTACCGGCTTTGAACCTACGAAAATTGTAAAAACCGAGTGTCCTGCTAAGTTTACGTGAACATTGCAGGACCAGGAATCAAATTTATTAAAATTCAAACTTTCTTTACGGACATCGCTTCTACATCGTTTGTACCAGTTTTTACCGCCAAAATTTCAGTTTATGACGAGTGTGTACCGTCAACATTTCTTTTTATTCTGGCTTCAAATAGAACAAAATCGAAGAATAAAGGAGTCCTGTTAACTTCAAGTGAATATAGCAGGACCAGGAGTCAAATTCGTTAAATCTCAAACTCTATTTGCAAGAATCTTTTCCAATTGGCAACAGTCGTTTCTACTTCCTTTGTACCGGTTATTTTTTCACTTATATAGTTTTCATCTCTAAGAAAATCAAAATGTAAATAGTTTTTAATTTAATTTATGTTTACCCAAGTCGGTTAGGCGGTGTTGGTGTGTTTCACTTTTACATCAAAGTTGTTCATAGCGCGTTTCTTAACAGTCGTTGATGTGTAAAACATTACTTGTCATCCGTTCGTACCTTGTTAAATTGAAAATTAAACTGGTGATTTTGACGCTACGTAAACATAGTAAGACCACTGTAAGACTTTTTCTTGCTGTAAGTTTTTGTAAATAATTTATATCATAAACAAAATATTATTTTTCCACGGCCAATATGCGAAAGTAATAATAAATATATATTTATAACAACTTCTTTCTCTTTTAGCTTAAGAGATGGAAGTTTGTGCCATGCCTAGGCTAAGTATACTGCAGCGCTCCTTATTCTACTAACTTGTAAATATGTATAGTAATCGTGATTCAAATATTGACATTTTTGGAACTGAAAACACTTTCCGTCGATCGCTAAATATCAATATTTGAGTTGTTCCTCTTGCGTATTATAATAGTCATGTCTTTTTCTGAGTTATCTATCGTATTATAATTTAATTTAATGTTATTTACTTTGTAGTAATGTTATATTGTTTTTTTGGAATGTTATTTATTTCCAGTGTAAAATGGCAATTCCAGCTATATCTGAACCTTAATAAATAAATAAATTAACATGACCAGAGACGGTTCTAGGCCGGGGCCGGGGCCGGGGAGGCCTGCCCCCCCCTAGTTTTTTGAAGTTGGGATAAACTAATATCCTCAATATTATCTTGAAATATTTAGTATAATTAATATTTATTTTGCAAGAAGTTTAATGTTATCGATTCTTGAACATGAAATCAAGTGTACCATGATAAGCTTCTTCTACAAACATGAGGTGGGGGAAGGAGTCACAGTGTATGTTAGAAACTGCATTTTGTCAAGTTTTAAACGAATTTTTAATTTCTTAGAACTAGTTTCAAGTAGTTATTTTATTGTTTCAAGTAGTTACCATAACATAACTGGTTATGTAACACAGTATTTTTTTGTTTTTAAAACCTTTTAGAAATCTTCCCTATCAACAAAGTTGTAACAAAGGGAAGACCACATCATCTAAAAATTTAATTTATTGCTACGCGGTGTTATTTCGAAATTATACCACCAGTAGCCTATACCGAAAACGACAGAACGCTAATCGTTGTCCGACTTACTTCTTACTATAAAAATAATATAGGAAATTCTAGTCCGACCTACAAATAAAAAGTAGAAATCTTTGTTTTGTTTTTTAAATCATCTTATTTAGGTCTAAATTGGTGTTGAATTATCTTGAGCCTGAGCTTGAGCTATATGGCGTTTTTAAGGAGATGAAGTTTCGGACGATGAGTCCATGCCTTCTATATGTGAAATGTGTTAGTGACGAGATTGAATTTAAAAATAGGTCATAAAAGACAGAACGCAACTGTCGCAGTTCTGTATTATCAGGAATTGATAAGAAATATAAAGCAGAAAATACTTTCTGAAGTATATTAATAATTGTAGGTATTTTATCTAACAGTTTGGGTGTAGCCTTGAGTATATTCAAATCATCACTGAGTGATAGAAGCAGTTCATTGCTGGTTAGATCTTGAAAAAACTTGAAAAATTCTTTGATGGTGTCTCCAATAGTGACATTTGAAGTGGTAGTAGTAGAGGCTGCCGGAGCAGAATCTGCAGTGGGTGAAGTGGAATTTTGGGCTCCCTGCGGAGATGTCTCAAGAGTATTTGTTCTTTGGAATTTGGAGTCTGTTTGTTTTTGAATGATTTTTTGAAGAGTTTTACACCCTCTATAATTTGCTGTATGGGTGCCGCCACAGTGTACACAGTGGGGTTGATCATCAGTGTTTTTCTTTGGACATTGTGAAGATAAATGAAGCTGTCCACATTTGATACAGCGAGGTAAATTATAGCAGGATGATTGTATGTCCGATGCGCTGACATTCATGACATTGGAGAATAGATGAACGTTTATAGGGTTCAACTTTGATGACATGTTTGACTAAATATCGTATGGTGAGAATTTGAGATGAATCGTCTTGTCGAATCGTTGCTAAAAACAATGGATATCTGATTTGGGTCTTTGTGATATTGTCCTTACCATGCATTTGTGTGACAGAAACAACAGAGAATCCTTGTAAAACAAGATCAGCAATAATATCCTCAACAGAAGTGTCTAGTGGCAATTTTCTGATAACAACTTTAGTGGTACGATCGGGTCTTTTAATTTCAGTTATCCAGTGTGGTATTTATAGATTTTTAAGTGTGTGTGTGTAGAGGGAGGGACTCTTAATGCCGTTTTATGTAGTGTAAAATCCAATCAAGTCATTTTATCCAGTGTAAAGTTGGCAGTTATCTATAAGTTCCCTCTGTAAATTCCATAAATTCCAAGCACTGATGAAAAATATTAAAATGTTCACTTTTTTTTTGCTTCAACTAATTATTGTTTTCTTACACTGAAAAAGGTTTTAAACGTACATATTTCCTTCATAGATATACCTAAGGAGAATTAATATGCAATTTTTTAAAAAATGACTGAAAATGACTAAGGTGTATCACACCAACCCACACAAACAGTTGTTGGGTCATTGTCTGAGAAGAGCTTGTACTGAAAAACGCATTGGAGCGAATGGTGGGAAGGCAAAAGAGGAAAGAAAGAGAATGTAGATTATGGACAGCAGGATAGCATCAAACTATAAACACTTTATATATATATAGACCCCTATATATATGCAACGTTGGAAGCTGGCCCCCACAGTTTTTTTCTTATAGAACCGCCACTGAACAGGACACTCGGTTTTTACAATTTTTGTCGATTCAAAACTGGTAAAAACTTTAACGGTTCAAACCAGTAAAAAGCACTACAAACTAAGAGAATGAATATCTTTTTCCGGCCTCGTAACTGGTCCTGCTAAGTCCACATACGTGCGTCTTAACCAAATGCGCCACTAAGCCAATAGGTAGGGCAACAAACTTCAACACGTAATAGTTGCATTACAAAATTAGCATGATTTCCACCTATTTGAATCATTTTTGTAGTTAGAAAGATGGTTGTGGTGTTTTAATTTATTGAAATGTGTTGTGCAGGAAAATATAATGACTTTTTCGTCAAGTAATTATGAATATATATATTGTCTCCTTGTTTTCTGTCGTCAAAAGTTCCAAGTTGAGTCATTAGTACAACATAAACCTAGAGTTTCCCCTTGTTTATGCATGCGACTAGTACGTTACTAACTTTAGACGCTACTAGCGCACAAAATTCGTTTCTGAATACGACTTCGCCTAGTCAACTGATAATCACTAGTAAGTACAGCGTTAGTAGCTCCAAAAAAATGTCTTTGAATACGGTTGTCGATCCTTAGTAATTAATTCAGTCAATAACTATTTTGCCTGTAGATGGGAAAAAATTTTAAATTAAAATTTTATTATAGGTACCGTCAATAATCTTAATTTACAACATATCTTCTGACTTGTACAGATTACCAATAAATTTTGAAGTTTGTCATACATTAGATTTTATCCCAATAGCACATTTGTTAAAGCAAGTGAACAATTAATTCAAGCTCTTTGGGATAATTTGATTTCCTAATGTTACATTAGTTGACGTATCATTAATAATGATCGAGAGTGGGGTGCTGATGTAACAACTGGTTTTCATTGAAAGTTTACGCTATAATTTACTAATCGACATCAAAATAAAAGTTTTGGTCCAAGCAACAATTTTAGTCCGAGTGGACAATGATCATTCCACTCGGGTTCATTTCAGACCTAGGAAGCCTCAGCCATACTTTCCCACATTGCGAAAATATTATAATACTCTAAATTTCATTTTGATTGCTCAATATGGACGTAATAGTTGCCATTTGCTGGAAACAAATAGGGCTGTTGTTATGATAGCGATTAGCCCGTTAGGTGTTACTTTTAGATAGGCCTCCATTTTGCGGAAAGTGAAAATATTGAAATGGCTGGAACGTTCGGGAGAACTTTTAAATTTAAACATATTAATTGTCAATAGCTGTGAAATAAGAGACTGCTATTCATATAATATCAATTGCTAGCGTACGATATAATACTTTGGGCATAGGGACCTTCCTGGTGAAAGCGAAACTTTTCATGTGTTGTCCATTTCGTGTCATTAGCTGTGAAATAAAGAACTTTCAATTGTTATTTACATGGAACCTTTAACATAATAATTATTGTAATACTGCAACTTAAATGGTTCAGAAGACTCTAAGGTTATAAGAAACTTTCTCAGGATGTAATGACTTAATAAAAGGTGCGTTTATTTGGCAAGAAGGAAACGAATGAAGAAATTGTCTATCCGCTTGACATCTTCTGTGGAGAGAGAGGAAGCATACGGAGAGGCTATCAAGCCGAATTACAGTTGCGATCCTTGACATCCTTCTGAAGCAGGTCTATGATCACTCTGAAATACTGAAGTACAGATTGTGTTTGAAGAGTGGGTTGTTTTCCTAACATGACCAGTAGTTACTAATTTACGAGTACAAGTAAAACATATTCATATTCAAAGCGGCACTTAGGGAGCGAAAGTTAAATTCATGGTTGCGTTGTTGAAACTCTTGGTACCCATATTCTTCATTCTCGATCACCAAAAACTATGACCGGTGGGTTTCTGGCTTCATCAAAATCTTAACTTCCCTTCCACCAAATTTTAGTTTCACTTCAAATAATGAACAAACGAAACGAATCGCAATGAATCAAATTCACCTCAAATATAATACTTCCAGCTTTTATCCACCACAAAAGACAGAAGGAACTATCCTCGAAAGATGCTGCTACATCGGAACACAAATCCTCCTCTGATACGTAAGTTTTGCAGCAATTCTTAATCAACGAAACGACCACCGATTCAATCTAAATCCAGACACCACAATGATCTGTCTCCTCCTTCGATCCCTTCACCAAGCGACGCGAACAAAAGAAGAACGAAATCAAACCGTGTGTCAAAATAAAATATCCGCAATACTCCTAAATTTCTTTACAAACATATTTTTATAAGTTTCTCACCTTTTGCGTAAAACCAAATAATATTTTCTTAAACAGTTTCTATCTGAATTTATATAATCAAACAAGAACTATAAAAATGTAATCGATGTTTTACGAACTATTTACAAGGGTAGGAAGAACATGCTTCATTATAATATTTATGCTCATAGGTGGATGTACAATATTGTTTAAAATATTTAGTGAGTACAGGTCGTGCCATGTCATTCCACCTCTGCCAATTAGATCCTAATAGATTACGCCGGTCTCTTTAACACAGTACTTTTAATTTCAGAGCTAGCGATATGTTCAAATTCTAAAACCATGTATCAGTTACATTTGAACATTATCACTTTACGTTAAAATGGGCATCGTGTCCTCTGTGACCAAAGTATACCTGAAAGACCAATCCTTGATATCTTACGCTCAAAACTCAAGAGACTGACATTTATTATGTTCAAATTGGACAACGAACTGGAAACTTACAGGCTTTACAGATATTTTAATATTTTAACTTCCCTTTAAGGAGGGCTAAGGCCTCTGTGGCCGACCCCGAAGTATCAGTACTGACCTGATCTTTAATTATATAACCATAGCACACTTTATTCCACAGCTAATAACACCTAATTTGTTCAAACTGGACAATCAAGTCGAACGTTTCACCCATTTCAATATTTTCTCCTTCTGGAAAAGGTAAGCTCAGCACCCTATACTTAAAGAACCCTTTCGGGGTCTGATCATTGTCAACTAGAACTAAAACTGTTAGAATCAAGCCTCAGAACTTTAATATGATGCCAAAATGTAAACTTTTCATCAACTTGAACTGACTGGGTTCTGGGGCACCCCACTGTAAAGGGAAGAATGCATCTAAAAATTGAGTAAAGTAGATATTATTCGAAAGTTTGGTATGACATTAAAAGACAGACTAAATTACAAAGGCGTCGCCTGACAGACTACGCGACTAGTGCTGAAACCTCCCCCACCTCCTTCCACTAGGTTCAACTCACACTCCGTGTACCTTCTGAGCGTGGATAGACAATGAAGGTGAAGGGTCGTTACCTTCCTAGTCTCTTTCTTTCTGTGTCATTTTAATTCGCGTCGTCTAGTAGACTACGGTTTTGCTTACGAAGTACAGTGGACGAATTAGATTACAAAGGCGTCGTCTGACAGACTACGTGAATAGTGCTGAAGTTATGTGCGGACCTTCAAGGAAGTATCTGCTGTGAGTGCCAAGTCAACTAGATGTCATTCAAAACTCTGTAAAGGTTACTTTAAAGCATATGACATGTTATTTTTTTAAAGTGTCTTTTTATCTCTCCTAAAGTAATCTGTCAGACTACGCCTTTGTAATAACGTTCGGTACAGACCGCCATCGTAATCAAGGTTAATACTATCTGCTTTTTGACTGATCAAGAAATGACAGATATGAATGAAGAGAGGAACATAAATGGGCTGATTTAAATTTAGTTTTTAAATCCATGTTCATTGTTGGTATTGCTGAGATTACCCCCTTTGTTTAGCTGATGAGACAATGCAAATGAATGTGAAATTCTCAATCATAAGCTTTCATACGTTACCACATATGTAGGAGTGGAGGAAGTTTTAAGAAAATAGGCACACACTCGGAAAGGTCATTATTTTATCGCTTTTTCGCTACTTTAGCTGCAATGATTTCCATCGTAAAAAGATAATTAATTTTATGGAACATTGCATTAAATGTGAACTAGCCCAGCTCACTCTGTAGACATCACAAATATAAATGTGTCCTACTTGGATAATGTTCGGGAAGCTATTGTCGGATAACCTGTTAATTGCTAGTGCCGATTGTCATGATTTTTTTGAGGAGCTATTGTTCTTCCATTCATTGTTAAAATCATTCAAATTGGCCAACGTTATCATAAGCTAAAGTTAGGTGAACATTGAGAATAACCAAAATAATACTTATTCCATGTTTCGCCCTCCGATTCTCAGTTTTGTGTTTTATTTCGTAAATCTACATCCCCGCCCTTGTAATTCCTACACACCAACGACCGTCTAGCTAGGAACCACTAATTTCAATGGTAAACTAAGTTAGAAACCAATTTGTATACAAATGTAAAGAAACTTGTGTTGAGATAAACAAATTTTCAGCTCAGTGTTTGTAACCTAATTGGTGGCTATGCATATCGAGTTGACCAGTCGAAGCATCTGTGTTATAGTCAGTTTTCTCTTCTCACCATTTGCTTGTGATAGCTAGCGTTCATTGAAAGTAGATCTCTTCTTTAAAAGTTTATAAAGGCGGCTTCTTACGGAGAAATTTTAAGTTATTATTTCCTCAATACCGTCTATCTGTATTACAGTCCAAGTACTCATTACTTCTTTTCTGATCTTTTAGTAAATATTTCGTCCTTTTAATAATAATTTAGTAAATAGTATTGTGTATTTAATTCTCTTAGTAATAATAATTTTACCTGTATTTCATGTGCTCCAATATGGATGCACCACGGATGACACGAATTTGGAGAGTAAACACAATTTCCTGGCAGGAGTATGAGCCACCGTGCCACGAATTTCTTTGAACTCACTGCATATACTAGCAGTTAAGCATTATGCCATCAACTGATCCACTTCCAACAACGATGAGGACAGATCCAACAGATGCAGCAATGTCAGAAAGGAAACCTTAACAACTTGGCACTCTACTGGTGGCATTTAATACGTCAAATGTAAACAATATATACATAAAAAACTGAATAAAAGTAAGCAGTATCATTTCTAAATAGTACTTTAATAAAAGTTATTTTCAAAACTGTGCAAATTTATTTTTGTTTTTATTATTTGTACAAAGTAAAATAGAAGGAGGCTTTCTTAAAATCAAGAAAAAAGTTTCTTATGTATACACTGAGAAATAATTTTCTTAGAAATAAAATATCAGTAGTCACATTTAATTGAAAATGAGAATATCTCGGTTTGCAAACAAGCTTACTAACCTTCTCTTGTAAGAAGTTTATGTTGGACTTCAACAATCCATAGCAGGAGCTCGTACCGTTTGAACGTTGTAACTTTGAACGGCATAACCCAAGATTTCAAATTTCCTATCAATAATAAGCTGAATTTTTACAGATCTTTAGACAAATTTGAGCCAAGTCTAATGGATGTCGATGGGAGAATTGGTGGAATGAATAAAGTGAGAGAAAGCAGAACCCCGAATACCCATGCATACGGTGTTTGTCCATCATAAACCAACATGGCACGAGCCGGGATCAAATCGCCCTATATCTCAAAATCTTTAGAATAATGTGCTTTATGCATGCTGTACGTCTCATGGTTCTATCATTAAAGGCACAATTTTGCCAAATATTTCACTTATATGCCGGTCTATAACAGGCACCATCTACAAAACAAAAGACGAGTGCTGCCAATCTCGCGCGGCGGTGACTCACTAACGAAAATCACTCAACTGCGACTACATGACGCGAGAATGAGAATGTTAGTGTGATTCAAACTAGGAGCATAGGTCTGCAAAGTAACTTTCGGGCACTGCTCGTGATAACAGAGCAAATAAATTTATATGAATGAAGTAAATCTAAAATGTTTAATTATTGTCAGAAATTATTTGATGTTGGATTCAGTTGTACAGGGCTACAAAAAGAACTTACATCAACATGCACGGCAGTGCATGAGCCAAGTTCTTCACGTCAGAAAACGTTAGCACTGCCAGAAGCATGTTATACAGGAACAAGAGTTTATGGCAAAATCGACGATTTGGGGGCCCCGTAAGAAAAAAGATGTTAAAGATAGGAATATGAGCTTTTGCCGTTAAGGAGATATGGTAAATATGTGCAGATGTACAAAATTTCATATTCGTATCTCAAACTATGTTCTAGTTGTGGACCCCTGAAATTGCACATTTTAGGCTAACTGACTCACTCACTCACTCACTCACTCACTCACTGACTGACTCACTCATCATATTGTTTAGGGTGTTTGGAGTAAGCTAGAAACATGAAATTTGGTATGAAGGTAGAGGATGATAAGTAGATAAAGGAAAAATTCCGACATTTTGAAAAGGTCGCCATCTTGGATTCAAAAT
>JAGDQP010012608.1:25431-49844 GCA_022664845.1 Lepisma saccharinum
AGTTCCTTGGTGACAGCATGTAACAGGAACAAAGGAACTTGGCGCGAAGTGGCAAGGTTCATGATCCTCATGCTATAAGGGTGGTGGGGATCCTAAAACCCACTACGTCCACCGCCACCAACCTTAAGGCTGTTGCCAGCTCGCGCCAAGTTCCTTTGTTCCTGTTACATGCTGTCACCAAGGAACTTGGCTCATCCGTCTCCCATTTCACACCTTTTTAGGGCTAAAGAACTTGGCTCCACTTTTTGCACCTCTGGTGTTTTTGTTCGGATTAAATTTTCCCATAAAACAAACAGACACATAGGAAAAAGACTTTATTAAATATACTCCCAAAACGACTTCCCGTTCAACTCCAAACCCTTTACCACAAAACATTCCCTAATAATATTAACTTTCAACAATAAATCTGTATATAACCGAGTGGCCACAGCGTCAGTCTCAGCTGGACTATCTTCCCATAACGCCCAGTACAATAATGTTTCACGGATTGTGTTTAAGGTATGAACTCCAATAATAATGTTGTGTTCAATTTTTGTTAACAAAATACTTAGGCTAGTATTCTATATAACAGATCTCTGACGGACAAGACCCGCTCCCAATAGATACATCCAGAGAACACCAAACCGAGATGTCACGAATAATATTCTTTACAATTATTAATATAAATAATATTCATTTTTTTCTTCGACTTCTTTTCCTTACCTTACGTTTGCGATCCAACCATTTTTAGACTACTTAAAGCAAAATTTGTATACGGTGTAAACACTAATTACAGACTAATCAGCAAACGTCACATGTATTTTCAATTCATTCAAGGTTATCTACCAGTCGATACTACTTAGCTGGCAGAAAACCACCAACTGACAACAAAGGACGCACTTATAAAGACTGAGGCGTATGCGCGACACAAAAGTCTATGTTACGTTTCAAAATGAAAAACATAGAGTTTGTTCGTGCATATGCCTCAATTCTTGCTAGTTTTATAACACTGAACAATACTCTAGCAACATTCACAGACGAACGGTTACCAACTGCTTTTCTTTTCTCGCAGTCAGCAACGACTACCCCTGACACTGTTTTGAATAATAATAATAATAATAATAATAATAATAATAATAATAATAATAATAATAATAATAATAATAATAATAATAATAATAATAATAATAATAATAACTTTTAATCTTGTATACATCCGTTCCACATTTCCTCTCTTATATCAAATTATTGACCTATTTACAGATTGAGCTGTAGACTGTCCATTCTGCACCGTACTCTACCAAAATGTTGTTTCCTCTAAATGTAACCAAGGATCCAAACACTAAATCAAATTCAAAAAACAAAATATCGAGGCTCAGTTAACATCCATGTTCCAACCGCACATGAAATCGCCCTTACTCTCATTAATTATTATCTTCGATATCAGCCTGGCAGATTTAAAAATGTATACGTACTCTCTTCACATTAACATATAACCCAGGCGTTTTCCTTAATTGAAAATACGGTAACGATTCGGAACTCATCTTCAACTGTATACCCTGTCCTTAAGACACCAAACTACCAGGTATTTATGATTTTGGCATTATAATCAATGAAAAAATACATATGCCGAGTGAAGAATTGGCGGACAAATATTCTTTAATTGTTCCAATCCACCCACAGCTTCCAATTTGTGGAATGATCACAGATTTGATACGAATTTAAAGTCATTATGCTTTCTAGATATTCATAAGTTCATATTGATTGCGTTTATTTTCTATAACGGTAGACAAATACAGACTTAAGTACCTTTCTATTCAGTTTTAGAATAATATAATATTACAACCCATTTAAGTCCTCGTAACTGGCAGCCATGTTAACTTAGTTTTGTAACATTTATACATCTCTGCAGGCGTAACAGCCTTTTTTATTGTTGAGCTTCCTTGTGGGCATATAATATTTCCCTCTTGTTAATTTTCGTTAGTACATGCTCACAAGGAAAGGACACGCTCTGGGAATTTTAGGTTTGGGAATATAATCTATAATTAAATTTTATGTATTTTTTTTCGTATTTTTCATATTCTCAAATCATGAACAGAAACATTATGTAATATATATACTTTAACGCTTACAGAGCAATGACAGATTGAACTATTTCACTTGTGCAGGTTACTTTCTACAGGGACTTCCACAATAAATTGACCCTGAATAGTCAGATAATCCGCATTTCATATCAAGAAATGAAACTACATATTTTCTTTCCTTCAGTAAGAAAAGTATCACCTTAGCTCAATTACTAAATATTTTTATGTATCAGTAATCAATTGAATTGAAGGCGATATTCTAAAACAAAATAAAATATCAGACTACTTTCTCTATAGCACCGAAACATGAAGCCTCGTATAAAATATCTCCAATAGAAATCTTTATTCAATTACATCAGCTAGGAACACAACCTGATAACCAAAGTCATGTCATGCAATCTTACTGAATATTGAAGTCAATAAATCTTGCACAATATTAATCCTTGCGAAGCTGAGCACTAATCCAAACTGCACGTGCGAATTCACCAATATGGCAATAATATTTCTTCGACAATACACCACAAAAAGCACTTCTTGTAATTATTTTGAATATTGATCACTGCTTCCTTGTCACACACCCACTCAGGTAATTCAGTATAAGATGATGCAGTGAAGTGTTTTAGTTTACTCACTGTGATTTGCTCACTGTATGTGCAGGATTAACACACAAACTCGACCCGAATCTTTTAGTCGCATGTTCTTCTTGCTGTGTTGCTAGATTTTAAAACACTTGCTCTATCTTCTCCTGTAACCCATCACCTTTCACTATTGTTTGTGTACCAGAAGGCACATAAAATAATAGTTCTTCGCCAATAATTGGTTGCTGAAACATTGATAATAGAGTGATATTCACTTTCAAAACATTGTGCTCTTCCAAATCTTTATTTATTACTCTTACACACTCGTTTTTAATATTATTTAGGAATGATTTATTATCACCAGAAGATTTAACGTTAGTATCTGCAGGGAGAACGTACTCTTTTAATGTGTCATTACTCACTCACTTCCCATTACATTTTTGTTTATTGGCTATTCGTTCAACACTCTGTACTGCTGTAATGTGTTTAGATATATTAACTTTTGAAATAGATTTACTGCAATATTCACAAGTCACTTTATTCATTTTTTGGGAGGGAAACAAACTATATATAATACAATTTCGTTCGCACTAACCTTCCTTGAAACGTTAATAATACAGTAGTGTTTTAAATACTGTTCCGTTTCACACGAAGAGAGCACTTGATATGTATTGAATGTAGAAGAAATGGTAGCAAACTGCTAACTACTAGTACACACCTAACACTAACTTTCTTTGGAACACTTATAACACAGTCACTATCCGACATTAGGAACCTATCCGATATTAGGGCACTATTCGATATTAGGAACCTATCCGATATTAGGGCACTATCCGATAATAGGAACCTTTGAGGGTTTCAAACGACAGGAAATAAGCATTAAATGGTATTTTACCTCTCGCGGAAGTGTCCTAGAAAACAGATTTTGCATACTACTCTCATTTTGTGTGGTTCAATATTCAAGCACTTAAAATCTGTCTTAGTGCCAAGTGACACGTTTTGTGACAAGTGACGTGACACGTGGCATGACAAGTGACACGTGTTGTGACAAGTGACGTGACACGTGGCAAGTGATAAGTGGCAAGTATCTAATACAATTAATTAATATTGGTAACCTAGAAAAAGAAACTGCTCTGGACTAGAATGTAAGGTACTATTCCGGTATTCGCCTGATGCAAGATTTGAAGTCTAAACATTTTCTTGTGGTTCTCAGTGCAAAGCAGCATAGCAATTGATGATTTATAAATGCTTATGTGTGCTTCACTATAATGCTAAATCAAAATGAAAATGACTCTGACCTGTAATGTAAGGTACGATGTTATGAGGATTTGAAGCCTAAACATTCTCTTGTGATTCGCAGTGCAGTGCTTTGCAATATTAATAAACTGTAGATGCTTATGAGAGTCTCCATAGGAAAAGAAGTAATTATATGAACACTTCAGACCACATGATCGTGTTTCTTAATCAGTGTTGCCAAATCTAAAACCTAAAAAAAAAATTTTTTTACACGTTTCGCTTCGTGTTTTAACGCTAAAGCCCTATAGTTCTATTGCAACTAAAGCTCTATATATGAAAAGTGTGAAGCTTTAATAACTAGAAAATATTTAGTGATACAATTATGAACTTGGGAACACTGTAAGTAGCAGTAAATGTTGAAATACATTATAAGTAAACCGTATTAGGAACCTTTGGTACGAAATCGTAGTTGGTCATGGTCATTACCATACATTTTGAACATTTTGGCTTAGTCTTTTGCCGGAAATTAGCATCAAATGGTAAAATACAATATAACCAGGTGGCTGTGAAAACAAATTTTGGCACTAAAATTAACTAGTCCTTAGTTATTGTGCTGATATTGCAGCTTTGTAATTTAACTAAGGTTAAGCGCGAGAATGTCAAGGCGCTTCATAGGCACAACAAACTCACCTTCAGAAATTAAAATGACAAGAAAGTTTTTTTAGTGCTATCGTTTGAATTATAACCACTCCCTTTAAATTTTGATGCTATTTCACTTGTAGGAACTTATGTACCATTCAACAACAATTAATGCGCTTACAATAATACGAAACTCAGAGCAACAGAGTGTGAATACTCAAAAATGAACATTGCTTATCATAAAGAATATGTATAAGAACATACATTAATTTACATTCATTTTTATAACTTTTCTTGACTCTTAGAGTTATCTCCCGGCCACAAATGCTACTAATTCTTGTGAGTTGGTAAATGAGAGAATCTGTTCTAGGATATTTTTTGGCTTTTTGCAGAATATATAAAATCTTAATAATGATCTCCTAGATTTCTTGAGCAATGATGTTACACATTAACAATATTCTACAAATTGCATTTTGAATTTCTTATATTCGTTGAAATGATCATTTGCTTTCAGAGCTACAAATTACAAAGCTCAACACAGTAGGGTTTCAACAGTGAGTACCAAAACTCCTGTCCCCTTTTTCCTTTCCAATTAAAGATCTGCATTGCAAAACATTCCAAGTCCATTTTCTTCGTATTTTCATTTTTCTTTTCGTCGGTATCTATATTTTAAGGGCTATCCACTTGCATAATATTACATCCTAATTCTAACTCAAACCCTTTTTTAATACAACATAATTTCAGGTGAATAGAATAACATCCCATGTCATTGGACATCTTCGTTCCTGATTGAAAAAATATTCCGGTGGACTTGGGATGTTTTTCAAATCAGGTATTTAATTTTAGGATATAAAGAATCCATGCTTTTGCTGCAAATTTTCAAGCACGTGGAGGCCACGTTATTTAAACATGAGTGCGTTATACACACATTGAATGATGCTAAGATATTAAACAAACATTTCGTCGTTTAACATAACAAATACTTCGAAAGTTATATTTTTCTTGTGACATCAATGTTAAAAGGGTCACAGACAGATAAAAATATGAATATTAACCAAGTATTGCAGGAAGCATTTTAGCACTATATTTCCCGTGCTCCAGGACCTGCACAGGAACAAATCACGAATACCGACCATAACCTGTTTTCGTCGTTTCAGTAGTAAATAGATTCTGTTTTAGCAAGTAGAGTCGTTAGTGTGTCTCTCGGAGGCAATGGTCAATGGCGTATTTCTGAGGGGTTAAGGAGGAGATCATCAACGGCGCACAAATGCTTTGCTTCAGCGCTATTAACAGTAGAACTAAGGCAGCACGGTGCCCTCAAAGACTTCAAACCAGCATATTCCAAAGTTGTGCAATTGATGCGCAAGGGATTCCCCAGGGAACATAGGATATTCCCAGGCCTCCTCAGGAATTAATCTGGGTCGAAATGAGCACGAATAAGACGACTTTCCGTATGAGTACAGATGAGCTATATTTTAGCTTATTGTTTTCACTTTCGTAGTCAATCACCGTCACTAGGTTCAAGCGTTCCCTACCTTCTCTAACCCACTTTCGTAAGTTATTTCTTTAATTTTCTACCTCACTTCGAGCACTGACAATAATTTACTGATACAAAGTATAGAAAACGTTCGTTGAAGTGCATGGAATTTACTTGTTAAGCACCTACGCATTATTTGAAAAAAAAAAACCGTCATGCAAAGGAAATCTGTTTGACACATCGACTTGCCGCAAACGAATTATTGTTACTTGTTGGTAGGTAATCCCATTCATAGTTATTTTAGCCTACCTTTATTTTAGAGAATTTCTGGGAATCCACTATTTCATTTGGGGAATCCATTGCAGAATGCAGGAATACGCATATTTGGATTGAGTATGTTTCAAGTACCATACCGTCTCAGTTCTAATGTTAATGGTATTCGAAATATTAAGCTCTGATGTTCATTTTTTCAACACTTTTGCGCTGCACATAGTGCTAAGGCGAAGAAGCATTTGGCCACAATAGAGGGATGGTTAATCGTTTTTCTTACTTTTATGTAAGGAATCTCGTGAGGTAGATTGTCGGCGTTGTCTTGAGACACCCTGTATTTATAAAGTGTACTTTCTTCAACTTTATCAATATGATAACAAAAGTCTGGGATCGAGAAAAGTCCGTGATATTAGGTTATTTCAATACATTAGCGATATTTGGGTTTAGCATTAATAACAATAAAACATACTATTATTATTTTTTCTCTGCATATTCTAGGATTATATACCGACCAGCCATGGCTCAGTGGTGGGCAAATGCCGGGACCAATGGACCAATGGTCTCACTCAATTCTATAAAGAGAGTGCAATAAAATTTTCTCCTGATATTCTTAGGGAGAGAATGGGATTAAGTTTTTGGTGTCTGGTTTGAAGTACAGGAACCCGCTGCCAGCATCCTAGCACTTGCAGCCTCAGAAGATATCTCCAATCTTTCACCCCGTAAAAAGAGAACCTAACAGCACTACCAATTCACGTATCTCTATGAACTGACGAGTGTTGAACCAATAATAAGCATAGCAACAGTAAGGTCTACTCTAGTTCGAATTTTCTGATTTCAGTAATCCTTGATATACACCTTCCAACAAATAAATACCATCATCGGGAGTTATCTCAGGAAGAGACAAAGAACATGAGAAACGAATAACTTATTTATTATACCAGTGAGTTTATTTACAAAGAAGTACGAACTGAAGAGTCTCCAATCCACGTTTATCGATGCGAAGTTCTTGCTCTTGCCTGCCGGTATGCGTGCTTCCGAAATTATTTCTTCCTCATAGCAAATAAACGTGATTCGTATATTTGAGGATTACGTACGATCAAGCCTAGTGAAACGGCCTCAAACCCACGATCACCAAGATCACTTTTGACAGTTTTTATTTAAGTATCAAAATTCGTCAATTGCAGGCGATTCGAACCTACAACCATAAGGTTTCCTACTTCAGCAAGTGCCTCAGGATTGAATTTGATTCGGCAGCATATGTCTATATTACGCGAAAGTGTAGGTTTTTGTAAATTTCCGAACGGACTGACTGAAGTCGCTTAGCATGAAAATTATTTCCACATTTTCAAATTCTGTGGAATAAGAAAAAAAAATTCGAAGACGATATTTTATTTTGCGTATAGTTTTTATAATTAAAGTCTACTAAAATAATGTAATTTATTGAATAGTTTTGAATAATGTAATTAGGATATTTATTATCAAATACAGCATATCAACGGTCATGTTTTGAAATGTCATGTTTTTAGTTGCAGGATGAAAAAGGTTGAGAAACACTGGCGTAGGTGGAAAGCGAACCTATGATTCTCAGTGTGGAAAGTGCACATAGCTAATCACGCTAATAATCACGCCAGCAATCTGTTGTTATCCAACTTTCAGCTTATTCTTATTGCTTGTTTGTTTACACACTCATTTCGCTTACTTGTGGTTTCCCCCTTTTTCTGAATTTGATTGTATTCAGATATTGTATCGATGAGGATGAGGTCTCTCCCGGAGGGAGGATTTGGTCTACTGCTCCAACGCTGACCAGACATGTTGGGAGAGGAGAGTCGAAGCTCACAACTGTGATCGCCACTGCCTTTTATTCAAAAAAACTCCCCAAATGTATCCTATTACGATTGATTAAAACATTTGCATAGTTAAAATTAACACAAAAAATTGACATCTATTTACAAAGTAAACACTTCATGTAACTGCCAGAGGAGGTTGAAAATGAGGAATAAAAATGTCGTGTGTGTATTGTGAAGTGTATGTTTTCGCCTCCTAATATTATAACCACAGCACGGGATTTTCGAAACAGCGAATATTTCATTATAGGTTTTGACTCCTACATTCAATGTCCAAGAAGATGATACAGTCACGGAAAAAAAGTATTACGGGAACAAGCATCTAGTTTTTTTTTTTTCTTTTTAATTTAGCTCTTAGATAGATATCCATACCTTGAACCTGTCTCTTGCAGTCCCTTAACATATCACAGCTTAGGCATAGGTGAATGTCTGACCGATAAATAGAAGGTAAATGCAGAAAACAGAAACAAACAAAAAAAGACACTAAATATTATGTTCCCGAAATACTTTTTGGGTTTCTTTACGCCGAGGGAAATTGTCCCTTAAATATGCGAGGAACTTTCGACCCCATCCTATAATTTATCAACATAATATTCAATGTGTTCCCTTTTTAGGTAGATTTCGAAGAGAAATATACCTATTGAGATCGGAACGATATCAAAGTATATATATATATATATATATATATATATATATATATATATATATATAATCACAGCCATATTCAATTCACTAGTGGATGAGGCCTCTCCCCGAAGGGCGTGTTATATATATATTAACACGCTAGCGGCCATAATTTTGAAGATATTTGAACCAAATTTTTATATGTTGTTTCTAGGCTTAATAGCTCGGTTAAGTTCGTTAATGAGCCAAATCGGTCGCCATCTTGGATCCAAAACGGCCGCCGAACCCATTGTTGTATAGAATACACAGCCTAAACCGCTGGTGGTATTGAAATCAAATTTGACATAAAGGTAAAACATCACTGTTTGATTACGAAAATGCTACCTAATGAATTCAAGGACGCCATCTTGGATCCAAAATGGCGGAAGTAAGAAATCTATTTTTCATATCGTTTGAGCTAGAGATACGAAATTTGGCGTAAAGGTGTATTGTCACTAGTAGTTCAAGAAAATATTACGAAATGTTGAAAGGGTCGCCATCTTGAATCCAAAATGGCCGCCGACCCCATTGTTGTATAGAATACACAGCCTAAACGGCTGCAGCTAGAAATATCAAATTTGGTAACACGGTGCATTATCACTTGTATGTTACTAAAATATTACATGATGTATCCAAAGACGTCATCTTGGATCCAAAATGGCGGACCTAAGAAAACATTTTCCAAACCATTTGAACTAGAGAAACGAAATTTGGCATAAATGTGCATTATGACGAGTAGTTTGGGGAAATATTACAACATTTGGGAATAGTCGCCATCTTGGATCCAAAATGGCCGCCCCAAACCCCATTTTGCACATCGTTTGAGCTGGATAAATGAAATTTTACTGGAAGGTGTACCATCACAAGTAGGTGACGACAATATAAGAAAACTTTCATAAAGTCGCCAACTTGGATCCAAAATGGCCACCGAACCCATTGTTGTATAGAGTACACAGCCTAAACGGCTGCACCAGAAATATCAAATTTGGTAACACGGTGCATTATCACTTGTATATTACTAAAATATTACATGATGTATCCAAAGACGTCATCTGGATCCAAAATGGCGGACCTAAGAAAACATTTTCCAAACCGTTTGAACTAGAGAAAGGAAATTTGGCACAAATGTGCATTATGATGAGTAGTTTGGGGAAATATTACAACATTTGGGAATAGTCGCCATCTTGGATCCAAAATGGCCGCCCCAAACCCCATCTTGCACATCGTTTGAGCTGGATAAATGAAATTTTACTGAAAGGTGTACCATCACAAGTAGGTCACGACTATATAAGAAAACTTTCATAAAGTCGTCAACTTGGATCCAAAATGGCAGCCCAAAAACCCAATTTCCAAATCATTGAAGGTAGGGAAACTAAATTTTCTTTGAAGTGTATGACAAAAAAGAGTAGGTTACAATAAATGGGGCAAACCTCCCCTTTGGGGGCGCAGCCCCCCGTGGGAGGGTACAGATGGACACCATGGTGGTGTAGTGCTGGAGGGAGATTTTGGTTAAGATAAAGGAGGCGCCTCCTCTCAAAAGCACTGAAGTTGGGGGCGAACCCATTACGGGTTTCTGGGGACAGCGGTCCCAGCGAAACAAAGCGAGTTTATATATATATGAATGAATAATATATATATGTATATATATAATCAGCTCTTGATGAATAATCAAAAAAACAATAAATAGTTTCTCGATAGCTCTCATATAAGGCGAGATTTAAATTTTTGAAAATAAAAAAAACTTCGAGATCAATCTTAGCCTGTAGGCCTACCGAAAGGGATTTTTTACGTTTGAAATATGGAACATGTAATGTCTGCTATACCTATAGGAACATGCGAACATTGCTTTTGAACATTTGTAACTTTTCATTTTGATACAGTTTGGAATTACAATCTTGGCTCTTTCTGATAGAAATTAAGCTGAAAAATTGTCATCCATTCATTTTCTTTGTATGTTCAATTTGCATTAGTAGTCTGGAATGGAAGGTATGACCCACGGTATCTACTGGGTTTGTTACAATTAGTGATTCCGCCAGACCCCGGCCCCAAGGGAGGGTGTCAGCCCCAAATCCTCGAGTGTATCCCCAACTTTAACTTTATTTTCACGGTCAAAAGTTGACAGAAACATTGCAAAGCTACTACCTACACCCTCCCAATTTTGACTTTACACACCCCAATCTGAAAATCCTGGCGGAATTCATGATTACAATGTATTCCGAAGCAGTACGTTCAAAGAGCCCCACCGAATTTGCAGTCGAATCACACACAAACAAAGCATGTGTGTTACACTTTTGACATTATCCTAAATGTGTCTCCACTGGAAATCATGAGTACTTAATCTGACCATCAACTTTGGTCGCAATATTGAAAGTGACTAAATTAATTTTCAAGCGACCTTTATATATTCGAATAGCCCTGAAAAAAATATAAAATCCCAAAGTCACTTCTATCTTGCTGTTAGATTTGTGTGCACTGCACTTTATAATATTAGTTTTTTTTTACTACATTTAAATTCCATATTTTTATCTGTACTCCCTCTTCTTCTTCTTCTTCTTTTCTCTCCTTCTCTCTCTCTCATTTCTCTGCCTTTGCCTAAAGGCATTCATCTGTTTCAATTTTTCATTGTGTGTGTTTAAATTTCTCCCTCCGTCAACTTACGTATATTGTTTCGTCTCGCTTTAATTCTTTCATTTCATCGATACTAATACATGTCTATTTTTGAAAAAAAAAAAAACCGATAAAACGTGCTCATGATGTTTGCTGATTTAGTATGGGTGTCACGAAGGAAGGAGAAAGAGGGCGTCTGTTTACCAGAGACGATTATCGGATAAGAAGGTGCCATTTGTGTTGCCTAGCTGCACGGCGTTCGCTGTCGCAATTTTTTTTTATGCGAAGTGTACAAGTACTCGAGAATTATTGACTCCTAACACAAGTTAGTTTAAATTAGTAGGTTTATTTTTGAATCGATGAATCTAATTCTTGGAGTTCAACTTGCTTTTGCCAATCTTATTACATACATAGGTCATGCTTTGATTTACAAATGCATTTTGATGAAAATGTGTCAAATGTTTAAACTTTTACTCACTTACAGACCAACAGAGAGAAGGATAGTTTGTAAAGCGGGAGGTTGTTTTAAGATAGAATTCTAAAACGTAAACAGTGATGAATTCAGACACTTTCACCCGGGGGGGGGGATCTTTTCTGGAGAAGACTAGTTTTCAAGAAAATTACGGGTTATAATGTACGACTCTGTTAATCTCTGGGTTAACAATGAAATACATATTTGGTGCTCCCTGGTTAATGAATCCAATCTCATACAAACAATACACAAAGAACTGAGGCACTTCTATTTTAAATATCTCACTGAATCCATTTGGAACATAAAGTGTAGAGGAACTTTTCAGTAAGCAAGAAATTATACGTCCCTTGTTTACTTTCTCAAACATGTGTACCTTCTCAAACACCGTCAATGACCAATTCGGGTCAAACAGAAGAGTTAGAATACTGAGAGTATGATAAAACGTTCAACAAAACAGTAACTGTGTTAGAGTGTCGTGAATGGAAATGCTATGATTGCAAAGAGGCGGTCGCTAAGGTGAACAAAGAGCCTAGTGGTTAATGAGATGTATGTCTGCACATGTATGTACCGTTGTGAAGAAAAAGTATCTCCCAATTTCCAGCAGTTATGAAGATGAAAGTAAATATTAGGGCGGTTGCAATACTAAGTTCTTAAACTTCATCGTTTCAAAACTAGTAAGGAAACGTGTAATTAGGGATCGTTTGAGTAATGTTAAAACTATTATCAGTAAGTCATTTATGAATATTTAACTTTTTAACTCTCAATTCGATATATTCGGTTTTGCAGTGCCCGAGAAGAGAGAAAAAAGTTGCGCTTTGTCACTTTGAAATTAGTTGCATCAACAAAGGTATGGTTGGTTGTGATTTTATATATTTGTTTAGGTGTTGAACTTTGAACATAGATAGTATTTAGTCTCATGGATGTTAAGAATGCAGATATAAAAGCAGTAAATCTTTGCTTCTACACTTATGCTTTTTTAACAAAAAAAAAAAAAATGTAGTTAGGGCTCTGAAAGGGAACATTCCTAGTTTAAGTGAAAGTTTGGAGTGTTTGGTAGGCTGACCGCTGACCTACAGATACAAATAAAATTCAAATAATAGCAACGCGAACAATCGCTGGGATAACGTTAGTATGTTTGATTTTTATTTAAGGTCTTAAAGAAACTTTGGGTTAGTATGTATTGACTGATGAGAATAGAACAATTTGACGCTGAAGCAGGGATTCTGCCAGGGGTTCACTTTCGTGGGACTGTAACGTCAAAATTGGGAGTGTGTAACTGGAGCTTTGCATGCTTTCTATCGATTTTTGGCCGTAAAAACATTCAAAGGTTGGGGAGATGAGCTCAAGGAGGTAACACCCCTTACAGGGTGGTCTGGTATATTCACTGCGCTCAAGCGTTACGAAAATTTTCGTATAGTCCATATTATGGGTAACGAAAAGAAAGCATTCTGTTGACTGCTATGTGAGCTCAAACTTATGAACTACTGCTTAATTCGTGTGTGCCAGAGTTGGTATCAAGTTTATTATATTCGCATATTAAGGAAAAGTTAAATACACTCTTCAGACAGAAGATTAACGTAATTATACAATAGAAGCAAAATATCCAAGGCTATGCAATTGCACCAAAACACAAGCGTTTAAACGTAATTACGTCAGCACACTCAGCGAGATGTCGAGAGATAAATTAGTATTAGGCATGTACAACGATAACCTTCAAAGAATATTGGCAAAAACTGACCCAACAATCCAAAAAGCAATCGAAATTGCATCACTGAATGAGCAAATAGGGAAGCTGCCGCTTTACAAAAAGTACATTCATTGATAGAGACGTAAAGAAAGTACATTTTAAAGATGTATCTGGTGTAAGGAAAAAGGATTAAAAGTCAGCTAACAAAGATAATAGACGGTGCGGACCCAAACGTTTGCCAGACAAAACCGGTGCAATTCAAAAGACATTTAGCTATGTCAAGAAATGAAGACTAGAAATTGGTTGGTGTTCAATATTAATTCAGAACTCGTTTGTCTATTGAACTGAACTGTGAAGTGTAAATAAACCTATTTACGGGATGTTATTTGATAAATCTTTACCAAAACACAGTGAATTGTAACGAATGTAAATTAATTAAAGATTTTCATCATAAAAATTATGAAGACAGCAGGAATTTGCATATGTAATTTCGACATCTTGATATTTTTGTAAAGTTTTTTCATTTGATTTGCCTACACATGTATAGTGAATTTCTTTCTGCAAGAGGGAAAGTGGACGCAGTATCCAAATAGAGTGAGAGAAAACGTGAAATAGATAATAACGATTATCTATTGTGTTTCTGTCACTTTGTACTTAGTTGAATCAACAAACAATGGCATGGTTCGTTGTGGAAATTAATTATAATTGTTTATATTTTAAACATAGGACTTGGATGGTAATTAGCCTCATGATGTTAAAGAGTGTGCCGTTTTATATTCAAAACAGTAAAACTTTTGTTCCTACACGTATGCTTTCTTAATGATAGATGGTAGTTTGTTCCAAGTACAACTTGAACGGACCATAGACCCTGACAGAAATAGTACGACATTCATAGTTTAAACAACTAGAACCGCTAGTTTTGAGCGTTTGGTGTGCTGACCTTTAGATACTCCCCCACTCTGTAGAGATGAAATTAACATAACAGCAGTTTTTCGTAGCAGTATGGACCTTAACGAATATTAATCGACTCGTTCAATGCTTGGATAATAATTTCGTTTTTTTTTAAACTGTCTGCTAACAAGTTAGAGAAACAAGGTTAATATAAAAGCTGTGTAGTAGTAACACAGAATGATAATATAATCATTTTATACTGAAACTTTTAAACAAAAACTTATAAACCATGTCATGTATACGAAAAAAAATGGTAAACCAGTCAAGTTTCAAAAGAAGGATATACTGTTAAGTTTATAACTTTTTCAAGCTGTACTGTAGATGCTGTTGGGAGTTTGAAATATTAACGTTCGTCTATGTAAAATTTAATTATGATGCCAAACTTATATCGTTTCCCAACGAGTAATTTCCACACAGGACAAGCATTCTCAACTTGGCGATCCCGTAACAAAAATAGATGCTAACGTAAAAGCTTTTTAAGTTAAATTTTGTGTATTAAAATTCAGTACCTACCTTTGGAATGCTATTATTTATGCGTTACCTTACTATCGTCTAGAGCTCTATTTTAAGTATATTCTTGGCTTGGAGTAAGATATGTTTATATATGATTCTAGGTGTGTAGTTACAGAATTAATAAAAAAAAACTAATTTTCTATGGAACCAGAGCATATTTTATGGATTTATACTACGTACAGTAAAGCCGATAATAATGAAATGTTGTCTGCAAATGTAGACTTTACTATATTAGAGTTGAGGATTGCGTTATTGTGGGGGTATTCTCTGTCGCGGGCCCCACAAGCGATTTATAAAATTTCAATACCGTATAGTTAGGGACAGGAAAATTTCGCTCGAACGAATTGAGCAAAAAGTAGAAGTATTATTTCTTGATTCAGTACACCTCAAAAGCGATGAAAAATGCATAACCGTGGTCTCGAATTTGTAATACTTAAGCGCATTATTACGTTTTTGGTTACCTGCAGCGAATTTCTAACTATTGAGTAAAATTCAGAGCGATTTGGATACAATTTAAAGCTTTCATAATCAATCAAAGACAATCAACTAAGTTTTGAGTACTGACTATTTAATTTGAAATTCAAGTTCTAGATTAATTTAATTCTACAAGTAGAGAATGTTGAATTTTCCATCTCGCAACATTTGTCTGTCTGTACCGGTTCTGCCAACTCTAATTTAGAAGTCATTCATTAGACGAGCGTATCGCTATCGGACTTTTGAACGGAAGTTGCGGCAAGAACTGTGACGTATATGAGAACAAAGAGTGTAAAGATACAAGACCGCACCTAATCTTACCTTTAACCTCCACGTTCCTATGTTCACTAATTTATGATAATCTACGAAAAATGTAAGAAAACAATTATTAATAATGAATATAAACATATCAAACTGTATTTGGAAAGAAAAAAAGTGTTACCCCTGTCGAGACTCGAACCCGGGTGCTTTCGTTCAAGAAGCTGGCGCTGCTGGAATTAAAAAATAGGAAGAGCGATATTAACAACGAAGTTTCATGCTATTTATCACAGTGAAATTTACTGATTTCTTTAAATAATGCACATTCATATATTCCATTATACCCCGTCAATATATTTTCTTTCAAACTTTTCCTCAATATATGCTTAAGCGAATTATAAGCGAAATCTAATATTGTGAGTCAAATTGGGCCGCGAATTTCGACTTTTTTTTGTTTTAGCAAATTTTGAGTTTTTTACGAGCGAAATGTTTCAGTTCCTGCGTATAGTTCGTATGATCAACTTCAGTCGAAGCTCAATTAAGGCATTTTTCTTATGTGGAGACTGTTGTATCACTCAAACACTACTTGAAAATGCGATCAGACGAATAGAACAAGCATAATAACAGGAAAGCATTTGTGCATGTTGACAGGCGGAACACTTCTAAGGTGAAACAAACACTTTTTGTCGGGCGTTTATAAATTATACGGAACTCTATGTCGGGCAACTGTTTGATACGCTGAATTTGACCATCGGAAGGTAAAATGTAAAAGAACTCTGAGTACAGCCAAAATAAACTAATTATACAGATTTAAGGTTCATATGTGCAAGTTAGCCGATCCCGGGGGGACTTTGGAGGTCCTGCCCCCCCCGAAAGTTGAAGTGCCTCCCACCCCTAATGGGGGGGCCTAAATGATAAGCTGAAGTTGGTTCTCGTATTTCTACAGTACACGGCTATTTGTTTTCCCTTCTACTAAGCTTATTTCCCTTTGGAAAATATTTCATTTACAGTACTTATATAAATTTCATCACGTACTGGTATAACACCCTCTCCTGGCTAAACGTGCATTGCTTGTGTTGTTTCTGGAGTTTCGTGCATCGATATAGACCACTTAATAAAAGAAAAGAAAGAAAGAAAAAACATAGAAAAAATGAAAACGTATTTTCTGTCGTTTATCCCTCGTAACGCCAAGATCGGATCAAAAATGACCCATACAGTCAAAATATTATTTTCGTTCATTAGTCACTAAATGGAAGAGTGAAATTCTGTGTGTTCTTCACGTACGTATCCAAACATCTTATGGGAGAAAATGGCGTTAAACCCATGTATTTATTGTGTAAAAGAAAATCAAGCATGAGTCAATTTGACTCAATCTTCGTGTTTTGTGTAACTATTTTTAAATTTCATTTTATATTAAAATAACAAGTTGTTGTCGGTTCTAATGATCACACGTCTCTTTCCAAAGGACCTACACTTTATAAATTCTCAATCAAGGAGCGGAGAAACGTGGACGATGCTGCTTGTGTAGTGGTAAAGACAAGTACTTCGCATACTGTCAGCAATGTAATCGCTTCATTTGCTAGAATCAGAATACAACAGAAATGGTGTGCTTTACATGTGAGAGTGAGAGAGTAAGGTAGTTTGATTCTGGTAGTTTTATATGTAGTACTTTATATGTGTAAATAAGTAAGAGACTCATGGTACCTTTAGTTTTGTGCAGCCATGAAAATGGTTACAAGGTTAATATGATGTATTAGTTTTTTCTGTATTTTTCATTATTTTGTAGTATCTACTTGAAAAAGTAAAATACAATAAATACACCCATACTCTAAAATACCTTGATTTTGAAGAAGTACTTTATTTGATACGAGAAATATACATGGGTCGAAAATAAATTTTCTTGACGTTCCGTGAGATGAAATTATCTCGGCTTTCCGATGGTTAAGGACCATTCATCGTGATTTTGTCATATACAAACATAATTTAAGAAAAATAAGCGACAAGAAGAACTCACACAAAAGTAGGAGTAGACTTGCACTTGGAAATATATCCTTCAAACTGCTGTTTGGATGTAATTATTGTTTGCCGTTAATACCGTAATTTTAGTGTCTAATGCAACATATAGATAGGAAAACTATATACAGCGGGTAAGAAAAGTATTTGAAAAGGTCAACAAACAGGAAGAACAGAGTGTATCACACGGAAAGCATGGACCATTTCGAAATCTCTTGCCTTTTATGATAATTTGGATGCCTTAGATGGAATACTTAAGAAATAACTACCACACGATACACCTGGAAGGTAACAGGCAACGAAAGAAAGAGTGAGGACTACGTAAATTCGTTGCAAAAAATTATGTGGACAACCCTCATACTAATCTCGAAATAAATGTTCTAGGTATCCTTTCGTGTACACGAGCAGTCTACGTAGTGTATTGAAGCAATCCACACGGTGTTAGGCAAGCCAAGCTTGTTGGAAAGTCATGCTTTACCGTTGGATACATCATAAAGAAACAAAACAGAGCAATTATTGACTAATAGAATCAGTTCTGCCAACCATGACAACTAACTGCCCGGAATGAAACCTACATTCTTCATTCTGTGAACAAAACTCAAATAATTAGTGATAAAGATTTGGCTACTTCACTCGCCTATGATATGTAAGTTAAGGTTACACCACAAACAATCCAAAATTCATTGAAAAAGTTGGGATTTAGAAGATGTGTATCCAGGGTATAAATACTCTCCACTCCATTAGTAATTACACAACCCCAAATCATAACAGACCCTCCAACATTTTTATCAGTTAAAACAATGTTCTGTTCTCTGAATGCTTCATTCTTCTTTCGACACACGTCCTGATATTTATCACTACAATACAAGTTTATCTTAGTCTCATCCTAGAAATTTTTTTTTCCAAAATTCCACTCACTCATATTGATATTTCTTGGTAATTAGAACTTCTTCTTTCTTCTGATATGTATGTCTTGTTTCTGATTACACATCTTCTGAATCCCAATTTTTTTGTTCATATCTACACATTTGTAACATTAACTTGCATATCCTAGACAAGTGAAGTAGCCAAATCTTTATCACTAATTCTTTGAGTTCTGTTCACAGAATGAAGAATGTAGGTTTCATTCCGTTCAGTTAGTTTCCTTAGTTGACCAGAACGAAACCACAATAACTATTCTGTTTTATGTTTCTTTATGATGTATCCAACAGTAGAGCATGGCTTTATAACAAGCTTGGCTGTCTTAGTACCTTTTACCTTCCGCACATAATTTGAAATTAAGGTGAGCAGTTCCAATGCTGTTCAACTCACTTTGTTCCCCATGCTGCTTCTTTATGCCTGACACGATATGGATTGCTTCAATATACCACGCAGAGTGCTTTCGTACACAACAGTGTACCTAAAATATTTCTTTCGAGAGTAGTATGGGGATGTTCAAATACGTTTTTTGCGATGAATTTACGTAGCTGTCACTCTTTCGTTGCCTGTTACCTTACAGGTGTATCGAGTAGTAGTTATTGCTATAGCATTCTATCTAACGTATGCAAATTATCATAAAAGGGTAAGAGATTTCGAAATGGGCCAAGTTTGCGTGAGATAAGTCTGTTTTTTCATCTTTGTTTAACTTGTCAAATATTTTTCTCACTGTATGTGAGACAGAAGATCTTGAACCATGCCTATCGAGATCGAGAACCGAGAATTAAGAGAAGAAAAACAATATTTGTTCAATAAAGCAGTATCGGGGCGGAAGAGTGGGCCAGGCAAAAAGAGAAACACATTTATAAAAGCTGAGTAACTCTTCTGCATAGACTAATATTAGTTTCTGTTATTTACTAAGTTCATTTTCTAGTAACAGCAGAAACATTGTTCTTATTAGTTAGAACATAATATGCTTTAGTGAATTCTTAAACGTTATACAAACATTGTTACATTCTGTAATAGCTGGGCCTAGGGAAGCCTTCATAATGACTATATGTATAGTATGATATGTGTTTTTTATAAATATACCATATTTGGCAAAATTTGAATTGGATTTGTATATTATATGTCTTAGACCCTTATCTGGCAACAAAAAATATCTGAATGCTCCCCCCCCCCAAAAAAAAAGGTTACAGAAAAATCGGCGCCCTTGCATATGTGATATGGTTAGTTGCTACTTTTTTAATTTAACTTACTATTAATGATGTATGGATCGAAAATGGGATGTAATAACAATAGCTTACTTCATTCTGAGGAGTGCATCAAATAAATTTTCGGTTAATACTGTAAAGAAAAACACTTCAGGTGCCTCATGGTCTGTAGCACAATATTTTCTCGCTATAACTGTTTCACACTGCTTTGTGAATACTGTTACCAACTTCTGCGACAAACCATTAAATTTAGTGGAGTTGTTGTTAAGTTGTTTACTGAGACAAGGTTTTGTTTTCAAATAAATGTCTTGGAGATGATGTTGACGTAATGGAGCTATAAAGTAGAAAAACATTTGAAAAGTAGAGGGAAAGAAAGAGTATGTCTATTCTTTTAAAAATAGACTTGCACCAGTAACAGGTACTACACAACACAATGGCAGTTAACACTTCAAAACGTTTCAACCCCAAAGTGCAAATAATCAAGTTATAGCGGTTTTAAGAATATTAAATACATGGGAGAAAATGAGAGGGTTAGGATTTAAATAGCGTTTTACGAAAAATCGCCGTTCTTCGACATGGCTCCTTCTATCCCTGTACTATTCATTTCTAAAAGAATTATAGAGATGTCGAGTACAAAGATCGTGATTTTAATTCAGGGTTTGCAATGGCCTTACTTCAAGTAGTGAAATTATAGAAGAAACAAAAAAACTTACAGTTATCCTTTATAGTGCTGTTACCGCCCATACAATTCATTTTATCTTATCTTATCATAGGCCTTTAGTGAAGCCAATCTTGATATTCGGTTGAACATCCAAAGTGTAGCAACGATAATTCAAGTAAGGATTAGTGTTAGAAATATATACAATGCCCGCTTCGAGAGCAAATATGTTATTCATACGAAAGAGCAGACGCAGTTATACAGCAAATTAGCATAAAAACTACTTTTTTCTCAAGCGAATCTTTACTTTTAAGTAGACTGAATTTTTAACGTCCTAAATGAGTTGGGAACGGGACGTCCAGTTTCTGTCATAGTAAGCTATTATTAGTCATTTGGACTAATAATAATTGGAACATTGATATAAATACAATATAATAGAACTTTACTGTTTACATAGGTATGCTAAAGAGCTCAGCAAACCTCTTTGTGATTCGGGCCCGCAGAAATTTAAAGAGATTTTGCTGGACTAGTCAGTGGAACAGTTCCCGTGTTGCGACGTTGCCACATAATGTTTTACGGGCTCACAATCCGACATCCTCTCAACCTGATGATTCACGGTTCCCACCTCTTATCAAGAAGATCCGTTCCAAATACTTTATAAACCCTCGATTCGCCCTGATCATCCCTAAGTCCACCCCAGGCGACGAAGCTCTTGCCAGTCATCAGCCCGACCTTCTCTAAGGTAATCTAATATTTACGTACTTTGTAATAACTTTTGGACTTAAAAGAGGATGGACTTCTACAATCCTCCCTTTCGAATCCCAGCCATTGAAATCAGGTTCGACTTAGAATGATTGTATTCTATAGTTATGTTGAATATAACAAATTTCGCCATGCATTACGACTCTGTATTATTATATATATTTAGTTGTGTATATATTCTTATAATAAATATTGTTTCATGGAACTTAGTAGCTTAGTAGTTCTTCAGATTCCTATAACCTATCTTTAGTCTATAAGAGTAAATTGTATATCAGCTTATAAAAATGATAGACACTTTCAACCTACAATACTTCTGCCTCGTAGTTCCTACACTATGAGAAAGCAGACGCTTTCAGTCTATAACTGGTATGATTTATTAAGGAAAGGTAGTCCAAATATAACTAGAAGGAAGGATATACACCAAAGGATTTCATCCTCAGAAGACGAATAAAGGAAGCACAGCGGAAGAAGTAAGTAAAAGTGCGACTTCAAATACGGAAGGCAAAATTAAGGTCGCCATTCAATAATTGAGTTTTATCAGGGCAGTCCGCCTGCCTCTCGCCAAGCGAGTACACATAATTGCTCTACCAACAAGTCATTACCATGATTTGCTATGAGCTACGTCTCCACATATAAAGAGGCATGTTATATGGTGGTCCAGCAGAAGCGTGTTCACTTTGAGTATTGCATGGGCCGCCATTTAGCGACCCCAAGGTACGGATGTATTTCCACCTGCCTCTTTACCAAGCCAAGTGTAAGCTCAAAGAAATACATCATTGCTCTACCACATGAGCTATATATCCAAATCTGTTTCACTTGCTACATTTATCCCTTCCCGTACCTCTTTAGTAGAAGATAATTCTGAGACTCTAATTGTTAATTCCTTCCTAAGAACTTAGAAGGAACCTATTCAGCTTCAAGGTCGCAAGTGCAGTTTCTGCCTAGCACCATCCGAAAACATTATTAATAAGAATATATTGAACAAAACATTAGCTGCTAATGGCTTATCTTGTACACATGAGAGCGACGTAAAGTTGGCACTCGAATGGTGCGGAAATCAATCTATTTCTGTATAGGAAGACATTCTACGGATGGTAGGAGCTGCATGTTGCAAAATGGTGATCATCAGAGTTCAAAGAATGGTCAAAACATACCTTCAACTTGTACCATGAGCAGCGAACGAAGAACGACTCACAACATTGATCACTCCAACTAAATCGAAGGTGAACCATTCAGGATGAACAGATGTGTAACTATTCTTCAAGAATGCATACATAATCATATTAGCATAGAGTTGCGATAAGAGCTGATTATATGTGATGGAATGTAAACGAATACGCACCAACCTGTCATGTAGCTTTCGTGAAACGTTCGTTGTACAACTAAAGATGGTACGAAAGTATGTTGTAAGTACGAAAAAACACACCCAGAGGTTGAATGTGTAGGGTAGTTCCAGGTGGTATAAATTTTAATGTCAAATACTTGTCAAGTTGGGTAGTGTGGTCCAAAATGGTATGATCTGTTTAATACCAGGCCATGAATCAAGCAAAAGTAAACTGTTTTCACCCGCTACAGGCCAAAAGCAGTATTTGTACCATTGCTGTAGTCCCGGTAGCCCCACTTTCCTACGTTTACTGGCTGTTTCATATATATTTTCAAGTGTGTCCACTAACTCACTACACTGCAAAAAATAGTTGTGTTAATTCAACTCAATTTTAACACAGGGCAGTGGTTCCAGCGTGACTACCACTTTTCGTGGTTAATTCAACACAGACCCTCCGGTGTTAGCGTTTAACACAGGGGGTGTGTTACGTGTTTAACACACAACCGGTGTTGAGCGGTGTTAAATTCGGGCCTGTGTTAATTTTTTCGGTGTTGATTCGGCACGGTGTCAAGGCCGGTAGTGTGGGGGAAAGTGTGCTGTGTTACTTCTAGTGGTGTTAGCTTAACACGAACAAAGTAACACAGTGTGTAAAGTGTTCATAATGTTGTGTTAATGTTACGGAACAGTAACACAGCGCCTGTGTTATTTGAACATCATTTTCTTGTTATTACTACACCTTTACTGTGTCACTATTCAAGGTCAAGGCCATGTAGTTAACACCACTTTGGTGTTACTTCGACACACCCTCTCTGTTAAAATTCAATGTCAAGGCCATGTAACTAACACCGTTTCGGTGTTATTTCCACACACACTCTGTGTTAAAATTCAAGGTCAGGCCACTTGATTAACACCACTCTGTGTTAAAACAACACCGTTGATCGGTGTTATTTTAACACCGTGTGCTGTGTTGATTTAACCCTCTTTGTGTTTTAGAAAAGTCTGTGGTGTGCATGATTTTGCACGAATATTACTACGGTGCTGTACTTTTTACGTGTATAGTAAATGTTTGTACATTACTATTGATGTACTTCATGCACTATCGTGGTCAGAAATAAATAACCATTTGTACAATTTCTTTTCCGAATACATTTGGAATGGATACACCGGTTTGAGTACAGTCTTCTACAGAAAGAGTTAATTTCTTATCACACTATAGAAAATCATATACAAATTGGTGGATTCATTCCGAACGTATTTGTAAAAGAAATTGTACAAATGGTTATTTATTCGTGACCATGATAGTGCATTCAGTACATCAGTAGAAAAATACAACCATTTATACTATACACGTAAACATTACAACAATGTAATAATATTATCGTGCTCTTACTATTAACGTGGTGGATTGAAACTACATACGGAACTATTATTTTAACGCTCCTTGCCAGTGCTCAACCGTGCATTTTCCCTTTTTCGAAAATTATTGAAAGGCGAAAGACCGTATCAAAATCTTCAAAAGTAGGCGCCATAGTGGTCAGGAAACTCCATAATATGGCGTGCTAGTGTTTTAGAGAATTCTTGTATGGCTGAGATATTTGAGAGCCTAGCCTATGACGTCACAATTTGCGGGCTCTCAAATTGCTCTGCTGAAAATAAATAATCTAAAACATTTACTACATAACGGAGATCCATCAACACCATCGCGCCTACTTCTCAAAATTATGATATTGTGTCGTCTTTCCACTATTTTCAAAAATCGAAAAATGACTGGGATGAGCCCTAAAAATGCCTAGAC